>JAJPUD010001970.1:83888-109944 GCA_023553655.1 Myrmecobius fasciatus
AGTAATCTGAGACATGTCATTTAATCTCTCAGTATAAGATAGAGTAATCTGAGATATATCATTTAATCTTTCAGTGTAATATAGAGTAATCTGAGATATGTCACTTAATCTCTTAGTATAATGTAGAATAACTTAAAATATGTCATTTATTCTCTGAGTATAATATAGAACAGCTCAAGTATGTCATTTAACCTCTCAGTATACTATATGGTAACCAAAGTATATATCATTAAACCCCTCAGTATAATATAGAGGAGCTCAAGTATATGTCACATGACCTCTCAGTGTAATATATAGCAATATGTCATTTAATCTCTTAGTATAATATAGAGTAACTCAGGTATATGTACTTTAACCTCTAAGTATAATATATAGTAATCTGGGTTATGTCATTTAATCTCTTAGTATAATATAGAGTAACTTGAGATATGTCATTTAATCTCTCAGGATAATATAGAATAGCTCAAGTATATGTCATTTAAGCTCTCAATATAATATAGAGAAACCCAAGTATATATCATTTACTCTCTCAGTATAATATAGAGTAGCTCAAGTATATGTCATTTAACCTCTCAGTATAATATATAGTAATTTGAGATGTGTCACTTAATCTCTCAATATAATATAGACTAATCTGGGATATGTCATTTAATCTCTCAGGATAATATAGAGTAGCTCAAGTATATGTCATTTAACCTCTCAGTATAATATACAGTAATCTGAGATATGTCATTTAATCTTAGTATAATATATAGTAATTTGAGATACTATTTAATCTCATAGTATAATATATAGTAAACTGAGATGTCATTCAACCTCTGAGTATAATACAGCATAACTCAAATATATGTCATTTAATCTCTCAGGATAATATAGAATAGCTCAAGTATATGTCATTTAACCTCTCAATATAATATAGAGTAACCCAAGTATATATCATTTAACCTCTCAGTATAATATTGAGTAGCTCAATTATATGTCATTTAACCTCTCAGCATAATATATAGTAATCTGAAATATCTCATTTAATCTCTCAGTAAAATAAATAGTAATCTGGTATATGTCATTTAATCTCTCAGTATAATATATAGTAAACTGAGATATGTCATTTAATCTCTTAGTATAATATAGAATAACTTGAGATATATCATTTATTCTCTCAGGATAATATGGAATAACTCAAGTATATGTCATTTAACCTCTCAGTATGATATAGAGTAGCCCATGTATATGTCATTTAATCTCTCAATATAATATAGAATAACTCAAGTATATATCATTTAACCTTTCAGTATTATATACAGTAATCTGAGATATGTCATTTAATCTCTTAGTATAATATATAGTAATCTGAGATATGTCATTTAATCTCTCAGTATAATATATAAAGAACTGATCCAAATTTACAAGAAGAAAAGCCGGGACAGGTAGGTGGTGCAGTGGATAGAATACCAGTCCTGAAGTTAGGAGGACCTGAGTTCAAATTTGATCTCAGACACTTAACATTCCCTAGCTGTGTGACCTGTGTGACCCTGGGCACTTAACCCCAATTGTCTCAGCAAAAAAAAAAAAAAAGAGAGAGAGAGAAAGAGAGAAGACATTCCCTAATTGAGCAATGGTCAAAGGAACTGTGGAGGCAGTTCTCAAAAACAAAAAGATCCAAGAAATCAATAGCCATATTTTTTTAATGTTCTGAATGACAACTGATTTTAAAAAGGAAGAAAGAAAGATACTATTCAGTGCCAATATTCTACAACCAGGGATTGCAGAGTAAGAACTGAGGGGAAAATGTAGGTAGTGATGGTTTGATAAATAAATTGATTGTAATTAATGGACATCCGTTCAGAAATTCTAAATAGCTGAGGGAATCCTGCCAAGTTTCTCTATTCTCTTTCACCCTGAAGCCAAAAAATGCCAAACTCCTAGGTAACTGATTCCTTCCATAAACATTTATTGGGATCTGTGACGTAAGGGAAAGGACACTGGACATGATGAAGTCAGAAGACATGAATCCTATTAAGAAGCCCACTATGGGGGGAGGGGCAGAAGGATAATGATGTCTGAGACAAAAAAAAGCAAAGACCCAATATACATATTATAAAATCCCCAGGGTAGCACTCTATGAGAGTAAAAATGTCCATTTCTGGGGAATAAATGAAACAAAACAACAACAACAACAATCTAGGATATGAGTGGAATGGAATATTATTGTACAGTATAAATAACCACAGTAAAGGATCTAAAGCAACCTAGGGAAGATTTGTATGACTTGGTACAGAATAAAATAGAGATCCAAAAGTACAGGGTAAATAAAGACAACACCATCAAAAAAAAAAAGATTGCTAAAAAGGATGTCAAATTCTGAGAAACTGAATAACCCATAATGGTCCTGAATAGGAGGTGGCAGACTAACAGAGCAGAATGGTGCATACATTCTCAGACATGACCACTTCATGGAGTATTTTTGCTTAACTGTTTTCTTTGTTATTAAGGCGGACCCAATGTTGGCAGTGGGGGAAGGAAGGGTACTTCCTGAAAAGACCATGAAGTAAAAACAAAAGCCATCAAGAGAAATTATTTTTAACAATATTATTAAGCAAGGACTAGGACACATTCATTTAATAATTTGACCAAAATTTATTATACACTTTTGTTCAAAAATTCCACTAAAGCACCCCTTAGCTTTCTTGGGGTGGACTGGAATCAGAGCAAGAGGAGTTCATATTTAGCTTCAGACACTTATTATCTGTGACTCAGTTGCCTCAACTATAAAATGGGGATAATAACAGTACTTCCCTCCCAGAGTTGTGGTGAAGATCAAACAAGATAATATTTGTAAAGTACTTGGCATACAGTGGGTGCTACATAAATGCTTATTGCCTTCTCTATTCCTCCTCATAGTGTTTAATCATGCCCAGGAAAGAGCAAGCCTTGGTATGGTCTTTGCATTGTCACCTGAGAACCAGGTAATGATGCATTTGGGGGAAAGGTAGCACAAACCCCAGCTAAGGTGATACAGGGACTTTAGTTAGGATGCCTCAAGGGACTATCCTCCCTGATGAAATATAACCCACAGGCACTCAAGTTGGAGTGACAAGTGAGGGGTCAAAAGGCTTATTCTTCAGGAACCTGGCAGGGACTCTTAGTGCTGAAAGGGACCTCAAGGTTAACCCCACCCCAGGTGGGGAAACTGAGTTCAAGTGATCCAAGCTGAGCTCCTCAGACTACAAGTTCATGTCACCCTACCGGACAAGGCTGTCTTAGTTTCCTTGTAGGTACATTTTGTCTTTACTTACATGGAGATATGGTGCATAGAGCACCGTCAAGAAGAATCATTCAAATCTGGCCTCAGCCACTTTCTACCTGTGTGACCCTGAGTGATCACTTAAATGTCTGCCTCAGTTTCCTTATCTGTCAAATGAGCTGGAGAAGGAAATGGCAAACACCTTCAGGATCTCTGCCAAGAAAACCCCAAATGGGGTCAAGAAGAGTAGGACTAAAAACTACTCAACAACAACCACCACCATCTCCTTGAGGGCAGGGATGGTTAAATTTTGATCTTTACATCCCAGGAGTCTATTAGAAGTGGCTGAGAGACGCTTGCTGATTCCTATTTCATCTCAATTGGGTGATTCCATAAAATTGGCAGAGCAGGGAGGTCGGAGCCTTTTTCTGGGTCCCAGACCCTCTGGGCACTCTGGGGGCATCTGGGACTCTTTTCTCAGGATACAATTTTGAAATGTATAAATACATAGGATGACCACTTGTACCATTGCTACCAATGTATGACATTGCTACCAATGGTATGATACCAAATGCAGGTATCAAATTTGGAAGTACACGGCTCCCAGATCAGAGGAAGAAAATTGAATTATCATATTTTCCAGCAGATAAACTACACCTTGGAAGCTATAAGTCTTTTCTCTGAAGCATTAGCTCCTGGCATCGAGTTCCTACATACTGTATGACAGTCACGGCTTATTACATCAAGACATTTGTCCTACGGGACTGGGCAGGGGGTGGAGACCAGAATGGGGAGCTGGAGGCCTTCTGGCATCCATCCCACTTTCTGAATACCTGTTTCCTTTGCTCATGGGGCCCTCACATTAGTTTCCCCATGTCCTGTGGTTCATTTATATGGAGTCCATTGTTTCATGGGATAATCTTTGAGGGAAAAATCTGTGAACTCCATTCAGCCCCATGTTCCCAGGGGTTAGAACAATAATGCTCACAGCCCTTTTAACCAAGCAACTTACATTTACAATGTATTTTTCTCTTGCATCAGCCCCTGCAAGGTAGGTAACATGTAGGCTGCACTATTATAATAATTTTCCAGATAAGGAAATTCAGTTGGAGTGATTTGCTCTTGGTTACAGAGCTAGGAGAATGCTGAAGCAGATTCTCAACTGCTTTCTATTGCTCCAACCATATCACGCTGCCTCCCAGACTCTGCTGGTTTATCAGCTCACTGGTCTTCCTCCCACCCCCTTCCATTCTTCCCTACTACCAGTCATCCCTGAATGGGTACCATCAAGAGCTACAGCCTACAGAAGAGGTGGGGGCGGGGTGGGCTGAAGCAATGGATAAAGGTTTCTGAGGGAGGCTCTGCAAGAAACATTTTTTAATCCTTAGAACTTTTAAAAATGGAATGGGCTGCAAAGATCCAAGTTTGGGGGTAAGAAATCACTATTTGGCAAAAACTGCTGGGAAAATTGGAAACTAGTATGGAAGAAACTAGGCATTGACCCACACCTAACACCATATATCAAGATAAGGTTGAAATGGGTTCATGATTTAGACATAAAGAATATTATAAACAAATTAAAAGACGATAGGATAGTTTACCTCTCAGATCTATGGAGGAGGAAGGAATTTGTGGCTAAAGAAGAACTGGAGATCATTAATGAACACAAAATAGATCATTTTGACTATATCAAGTTTAAAAGATTTTGTATAAACAAAACCAATGCAGACAACATTGGCAGGGAAGCAATAAACTGGAGGAAAAATTTCACATTCAAGGGTTCTGATAAAAGGCTTTATTTCTAAAATATATAGAGAATTGACTAAAATTTATAAGAATCCAAGTCACGGGGCAGCTAGGTGGCGCAGTGGATAGAGCACCAGCCCTGAAGTCAGGAGGACCTGAGTTCAAATCTGGTCTCAGACACGTAACAGCTGTGTGACCCTGGGCAAGTCACTTAACCCCAATTGCCTCAGCAAAAAAAAAAAAAAAAAGAAAAATCAGATCAAAAAGGAAAAAAAAATAAAAGGTAAATAAGCAACAACAAAAGGAGTGAAAATGCTGTATTGTGATCCACCCTCAGTCCCCACAGTCTTCTCTCTGGGTGTAGATGGCTCTCTTTATCACTGAACAATTGAAACTGGTCTGAATCATCTCATTGTTGAAAAGAGAAGTGATCATCACATAATTTTCTTGTTGTTGTGTTTAATGATCTCCTGATTCTCCTCATTTCACTCAGTATCAGTTCATGTAGATCTCTCTAGGCTGATCCTGCTGATCATTTGTTATACAACAATAATATTCCATAACATTCATATACTATAACTTATTCAGCCATTCTCCAACAGATATCCATCCACTCAGTTTCCAGTTTCTTGTCACTACAAAAAGGGCTGCCACAAACTTTTGCACATGTGGGTCCCTTTTCCTCCTTTAGGATCTCTCTGAGATACAAGCCCAGTAGAAACACTGCTAGGTCAAGAGTATGCACAGTTTGATAACCCTTTGGGCATACTTCCAAATTGTTCTCCAGAATGGTTTTATCACTTCACAACTCCACCAACAATACATTAGTGTCCCAGTTTTTCCGCATCCCCTCCAATATTTATCATTATCTTTTCCTGTCATGTTGGCCAATCTGAGAGGTGTCTAGTGGTACCTCAGAGTTGGCTTAATTTACATTTCTCTGATCAAAAGTGATTTAGAGCATCTTTTCAAATGGCTAGAAATGGTTTCAATTTCTTCATCTGAAAATTGTCTATTCGTATCCTTTCACCATTTATCAATTGGAGAATGACTTGGATTCTTTTTTTTTTTTTTTGCTGAGGCAATTGGGGTTAAGTGACTTGCCCAGGGTCACACAGCTAGGAAATGTTAAGTGTCTGAGGCCATATTTGAATTCAGGTCTTCCTGAATTCAGGGCTGGTGCTCTATCCACTGTGCCATGTAGCTGCCCCGTGATCTGATTTTTCTTGTGCAGCAAGATAATTGTATAAATATGTATACATATATTGGATTTAGCATATATTTTAACATGTTTAACATATATTAGATTGCTTGCCATATAGAGAGGGGTGGAGGGAAGGAGGGGAAATTTGAAACACAAGGATTTGCAAGGGTCAATGCTGAAAAATTATTAAATGCATATGTTTTGAAAATAAAAGGCTTTAATAAAAAATAAAAAAAATTAAAATGGAATGGGTTGGTTGCTTGGGAAAGGAGTAGGTTCCCTCAGTGGAGGTCTTGAAGCTGGGGATACAGAACCATGATGAGGTTGGGATTGAGTCTCTCTGAGGTCCCCTCCATGTCTAAATCTCTGATCTCTTGATTATTGTTATTGTTAAGACAATGACAATAATAATAGTAGATCACTTAGTACCTGACATACAGTAAGAACTACATAAATGTCAGTTATTATTACTACTTTTAATGCTCAATTGATTTTTTTTCTTTTTTTTCTTCCCTCCCCCTCAATTTATTCAGGATTCTAACTCTCTGAAGGTGAAGGTATAAAGCTAATATCTTAATATACTGAAATTGGAGGAAGGGGGTGGCAATCAAATTTCTTTCATTCTACATAAAATCTGTTGGGGAAAATATATTTAAATGTCCTGGATGAAATAGTTCCTTGTAAGCCTGCTCACCATCATCATGCATTTCTTCATGGTCCTCTGAGAAATACTCATTTTCAATTTTTAGGAAGCAAAAAAAAGAAAATAAGCACTTAGTATGCACCTACTATGTGACAGGCCCTTGCTAAACACTTCACAAATATTATCTCATTTGATCCTCAAAACAAACCTTGGAGTTGGATGCTGCTATGACCCCCATTTCATGTTGTTATGACCCCCCATTCACCTGGGGAAACTGAGACAGAGAGTAATTAAGTGACTTGCCCTGAGTTTAGTCACAGCCCAGGAAGTATACTCAGATCTTCCTGACCCCAGAATCCAGCCTTCCATCCACTGCACCATGGCAACATGAGGATTCCGTATCCTATAATCATACTATGATGATCAATCAAATATCAGTATTTTTTAAATGAACCTTTGCCAGGGGGAATCATAGTAAAGGATGCCATCAAGGATGTTTGTCATGTGTCAAGAAGGTACACCAGTGGTGTCCACACAATGTCAGGAAAAATCACAAAAGATTTCCAGAACATTAGACAGTGAACCTCTGGTGGGACGCTATCAAAAATCACTCAGAAATGGGTTGGGATCTGCATTCTTGGAGGGAATACCCACGTCCAATGGGATCATGGATGGCGGGAAATTTTCTGAGCATAATATGAAATTATCAAATTCTCCCAAAGAAGAAGGCGAGGTGACTGAGAAAGTCTCATTCTAAGAGCCCAAATGGCATCCATCCTCTCTCATTTAGTCAGCACATGCTGAAATTACAGCGTGGTTTGAATATACCAATCATGATATTAAGTACAACTACCTTACTACTGTAGGGTAGAGTTCCGAAGTGTAGATGTAGACCGTGTTGAAGGCAGCGCTTATGGCCAGTTTTCCACACAAGGCCAGCAACATGGGATTCCAAAATAAACCTATGGAGAGATTAAAGGAAGAGTGACTTCGATAGCACTGAAATGGATGGTGCTTTAATTGGAAAACTAAACTGGGCTGCAGTTGTTCTCAGAAGATTAAAACTTTAAAGGTACAGGAGAGCTAACTCTAGAGGCTCTGATTGCTCAATTGTCAGTGAAAACATTAACCCCTTGGAAAGGGGGCAAGACAATAAATCAGGATTGATTTATTGTTTTGTTGATTGTCTTGTTTTAAGAAAATTTAATCCTGGATAAATCACCTTAATCCATTGGAGAAGGAAATGGCAAACTACTCCAACAATCTTTACCAAGAAAACCTTATAGGCATTATGGGTCACAAAGAGTGGGGTTACAAAGAAATCATAAAGGAAGGAAAGGGCCCCACATGTGCAAGAATGTTTGTGGCAGCACTTTTTGTAGTGGCTAGAAACTGGAAACGGAACGGATGCCCATCAATTGGAGAATGGCTGAATAAATTATGGTATATGAATGTTAATGGAATATTATTGTTCTGTAAGAAACGACCAGCAGGATGATTTCAAAGAGGCCTGGAGAGACTTGCATGAACTGATGCTGAGTGAAATGAGCAGAACCAGGAGATCATTATACACGGCAACAATACTATATGATGATCAATTCTGATGCTTGTGGCTCTCTTCAACAATGAAATGTTTCAAACCAGTTCCAATTGCTCAGTGAAAAGCCATATACACCCAGAGAGAGGGATGTGAAATGTGGACCACAACATAACATTTTCATGTTCTCTATTGATGTTTGCTTACATTGTGTTTTCTTTCTCTGATTTTTCTTTCTTTTTTTTATTTTATTAATACTTTTTATTTGCAAAACATATGTATGGGTAATTCCTAAACATTAACCCTTACAAAGCTTTCTGTTACAAGTTTTTTCCTTCCTACTCCCCACCCCTCCCCTAGATGGCAGGATATCCACTACATGATAATTATGTTAGAATACTTAAGAAATCGAATATATGTATAGTTATCGCCACACATCATTTTTTGTGCAGGAGAAATCGTATCTACAAGAAAGAATAATCCGATAGATTTTTCTTTCTTGTAGATACGATTTTTCTTGCACAAAAATGATAAGTGTGGAAATATGTATACATATATTCAATTTGTCAAGTATTTTAACATAATTAACATGTAGTGGATATCCTGCCATCTAGGCGAGGGGTGGGGAGTAGGAAGGAAAAAACTTGTAACAGAAAGCTTTGTAAGGGTTAATGTTGAAGAATTAATTATCCATACATATGTTTTGCAAATAAAAAGTTTTAATAAACAAAAAAAAAGAGTGGGGTTAATCTCTGTTTGCCTTAATCCATTGGAGAAGGAAATGGCAAACTACTCCAACAATCTTTACCAAGAAAACCTCATAGACAGTATGGTCCATAGGTCACAAAGAGTGGGGTTAATGTTTGTTTGCCTTAATCCATTGGAGAAGGAAGTGGCAAACTACTCCAACAATCTTTACCAAGAAAACCTTATAGACAGTATGGTCTATAGGTCACAAAAAGTGGGGCTAATCTCTGTTTGTCTTAATCCATTGAAGAAGGAAATGGCAAAGTACTCCAACAATCTTTACCAAGAAAACCTCATAGACAGTATGGGTCACAAAGAGTGGGGTTAATGTCTGTTTGCCTTAATCCATTGAAGAAGAAAATCTTATAGACAGTATGGTCCATAGGTCACAAAGAGTGGGGTATGTGTGAACAACTGAACAACAACTTTCTGACTCCAAATTCCATTCTGTATCTACTGTGCTACCTAGTTGCCCAAGGATCATGTTGGATGGAAGGAATGTTCAGTTCCATGACACTCCAAATTGAAGGATAGAAGGGCCATAACTATTCCTACATATCTTCCAGAACCCAACCACCACTGCCATCTGACATTTATTGAGCACCTTTAAGTTTGCAAAGCTCTTTTTAACAGACAACTGATAGCTAATCTCTTAGGAGGTACAACCTATCAATGTTTATTGTGATATGATATCACATCCTCTCCCTTTCTCAATGTCTTTTAATGGCCTCATGAGTTCAACAATATCACTTTCCCTCCGACAGTACAAATTATGATCCATCCACTCATCCTCAACCTTGCTACTATTGCCTCTACTCTTCCTCAGATCTACCCTCAAGGAGATGCCCCAAATGCTGCCAGTCTCCCCCATGTCTTATTGTATTTTGTGGGTATAAGTATTGCACTCCCCCTATTGTCTACCCTTGCTTTTGCCATGTGACCGACCAGTTCACATCTTTTCCCATTCACACATTTCCTCTTTGATACCTCTTACCATACTTCTCACTTGTAAATTATCAATGAAAATATCTGGATCCTCCCTGTGTCCACCATACATTATTGTTTTTTCTTTTGGATTCCATGGAGACCTATGTGTTCCAAGATCCTCCATCACACTTCTGGAGACCTGCCATGTCTAAAATACAGCTCTATCTACTGGTAGATAGCTTGAGATCATTAAAAGTAATGCAGTTTCCTAAAGGTAGACAGTGTAATTCCATGAACTCATTCAATTTGCATTTATTTAGCTCCTACTATGTGAACAACTCTTTAATTAGCATCACAGATGTCATGTTAGAAATATCCAATCCACAGCTTGCTCCTGATGAGCTTACCATACAATGAATGGAGAAGCCAAGAATTAGACCTTCAGCAATGCTCTTGAGTTTCCTTTCCACAGGATTACAGACTCACTGATTTAAGGCTACAAGAGGCATTGAGATGAACCATTCCAAATCCTTCACTTCAATAGTGAGGTGGGAAAATGGGAAGATGATTTACCCAAAGCCACACAGAAAATGACTGTCAAAGCCAGATTTTGAACTCAGGCTCCAAATCTAGCTCTCTTTCCATTCTCTTGGGAGCTTGTAAAGCTCATGGTATCTAACACCATTCTAGATGAAGCTGCCAATGGCAATGAGCTCTCAGGGGATGACACTTTAGACACAGTCCCAAAGCCCAGAGCATCAAAATCTAATTCCATGGAGGGAGAACACATCACAATATTTTGATATTTCAAGGATTTATGATTTCATAAATATGGCTAATTTAGAGCAATAATTAGAAGTTGCTTTGCCCAACTTTATGCCAATAAATTTGATAATCTAAATGAAATGGAGGAATATCTACAAAAATATAGATTGCCTAGGTTATCAGAAGAGGAAATAAATTATTTACATAAATATGGCTATTTCCCTCACTCATGCAGATTACAACCTGCTCCACAACTCAGGAGAGGGTTTCAGTGAGCTTCTATGACTGGAAATATCCATTCCCTGGTGGACATCCTTCTGTGTGGGACAAGGATAGGAAGTGAGATCTGAACCTGTGGTTTCATATATAGGGATCTTGGGATGAGAAAGCTCCCTCTCCTAATATAGTTTAGAGCTTTCTCCTCCATTAAAGAGTCTAAGTTAAATGACTAGCCAGAATGTATCAGAGACAGATCATGACCCTGATTTTTCCTGGTAGTTGAGCATATGGCATATTTTTTTAAAGACACCCTCCCCCTCCAATCACCAAAATTTATACTCTGAAATTTGGCAGAAGTGCATGCAGATGAGCAAGGCTCTGCCCTTGGATCAGAGCAGAAAGGTTTCAATCATTTGTGTGTGGAGCGCTGCTTGTGAAGATTTAGAGTTTCAGTGTGGTTGGTTTTTTTTGTTTTGTTTTGTTTTGTTTTTTTTAAGAGAGAGTAGAGGAAGAAGCAAGAGAAAGTGCAAGAATATGTGCAAGATGACTTTGCTAACCCAGACTTCCTTTTCCAGTTTCAGAATAAGTCAGATTGGCCCCAGGGCAAGAAAAAACAAGCAGCTGCAGCAGCCTCCAAAGGAGATGGAGGTGCTTTGTTCCTTGGTCAGACCTGCAGCAGTTACCAGAATTTACTACTGACCAAAAGCTCTGGGAAACTTCCCAGGAGATGAGAGGCAGACAGATAAGGAAGGGTGGAGATCAGCAGCTGGGCAGAGTAAATGAGTGAGTGTTGATTCATTCTTCTCTCCTTCTGTCTCAGGCCCTGGCAAGTAGCCAGTGGCTGCTTGCTACATATTTAATTTAAACCTTTGTCAGCCCCAGCAAATAAATATTGAATGGGTGAAGGACAAACCACATTCTGCTTTGTATGGACCCTATTTCCTAAGGAAAGCCTTTTGCCTCTTGCTGTGAAAAGAACTAAAGTCCTCAGAACTCCCAGAAGCCCAATCACTGATTCAAAAGAGAAGCTGGGAGAGAGTGGGAGGAAGCCTTCAGGGTGGAGAGGAAGAATTAGGAAAAATATTTTTCTTGATTGCTTTTTCCCCCGGGGGGAACTGGGATGAGGTGTGAGGGAAAAGTATGTGAGCAAATACTCTATACAAATGAAAATGGTTTCAAATGAATTTTTCTATATGAATTAAACATAATTGACCATGGAAGCTGCCTCAAGGATCAAGGCTTCAGCATTGGAAATCTTGGTACTTGGAGGGTTTTTATTCAACAAAAACTTATTAAACCCAGTCTATCTGGTACTGCTCTCAAGGGGCTTACATTCTAGCATACTAATTAATAAAGGCAAAATAGTTGCAAATTTATTTCATTAGAGAGGAGTGCTAGTAACTGGGGAAAGAAAGACATTGATGATGATTGATGATGACATGAAAGGGAAGTATCTCCAAGGGAGTATCTAAATGAGCAGGTCAGTCCCATTTAAGCAAAAGTTAAGAGACTTACCCAAGATTACAAAGCTCATAAATGTCTGAGGCTCAATTTGAATTCAGAACCAGTGCTCTACCCACTGTGTCACCTGGCTACCTCCTAAATGTTCTCCAAAATAAAATTTAAAAAATAAAAAAGACCAGAAGTCTACCATCTTTTCAGCAATAGAAACTCAACCTTTCTAATTCTGCTGAGCAGAACCACAAAGTACTACTGCCATTACACCTAAACTTGTTCCCAGTGTGCACCAACAGGTGGAAACAAATATCAGTGTGACTACCACCTTAGTATTTTGCCTCTGGGGCTATTTTCAGATTTCCTCACCCCTTAGCTTTAATAGGGATAATCTTGGAGCAAAGAGTGAGAAGATCAGGAGAAAACCTTTTCAAGATGGCAGCATGATGGGTAGAAGGGTGACCAACAAATTCCATTTCTTCATCTGAAAAATGACAAGAGTTGTTCTGAAGGTCAATAAGGTCCCTTCTAGCTCTGGAAACATGATCATTGGCTCCTTTAAGAACACCCAGTCTCTGCTCCAGCTAGTTCCCAGGTACCAATTCTAGGCTCTGGATCCCTATTCCAACTTTGCCTTCTTCCACATATTTTATAAGCTCAATCAATTTATGAACTCTACCACACACCAGTCACTGTGCTAAGGTACTGAGGCTACAGAACAAAAATAAAGCAAGAGTACTCTGCATCTCCCTCAAGAGCAGGGCAGAAACTTTGAGGGCATCTATTCCAATCTCCTCATTTTAGAGACTGACTTCAGGGTCTTCTCCAAGGTCCCATAGACATAAATGGCAGAAACAAAATAAAGAACAAAAAAAGACCCCTGACTCCTAGCCCCAACATTTCATTACACATGGGCTTCCCAACTCAACACACAAACACAGGTGCATCACAAGAATAAGAAAATGGAAATTCATTTCTATTTGGCCAGTAAACAATATACTTATCAGGGCATGATGGAAAGGGGGGCTTTTGTTTTTGTTTCTGAAATCTCCATACGGTGAAAACAAAAGTGATTTTCTAGCTAAATGCTATATTTCTATACTTGAATTCATGGAGAAATGCCAGATCCTGATTTGTTTATTCTGATTACTGGCTGCCAGTTCTGTGGTCAAGGGGCTACTTCTTACTAATGGCACATCCTCTGATGAGTTGGGGCTCAGGATGCCCATTTTGCCAAAGTTGAGCTGCTTAGGAATAAAGAATCCTCAGAAATGGGAATGGTAAGACATGCCTTTCAAACCTGATGATTCTTTTCAGGCCATTGTGAGCCTTTTTTGCTTATTTATTTAAATTATTCTCATCTTACATTCCTGGGAAGATTTTAGATTATTCTGCAAGAGTATCTTTTACTTCTTAGAAAAAAAAACTAATCTTCCAGCACAACCAAGAGGTCAGCCATCCAAGGAACAAACATTATATCATGGAGGGAAATGAGTCACCCGGCATCATGTTGAGAACTGAGTCAGTTTCAGACTGACTCATATCTTTCTGAACCGAGGAACAATTCTAGCCCTGGCTTGATGGAAAATGACTCACACATCGCCTCGGTAAGGTCTCCTCAACATGAAATCACCCCTAGGACCAGTGTGGGTTTCCATCTAATTTGGCAGCTCTTGCCAAGTTCTTATTCTTCTGGGAACTGAAACATAAGTTTCTCTAGTCATTATAAAGTTTTAATGCAAGTGAACAAGCAGTTTTATGTAGAGACTGGAAGCCAGGTAATTGTGTTAGGTGTGGGGGCTACAAAGATTTTTTAAAATGGCACAATCCCTGCCCTCCATAAGCTGATGCTACAAATCTGGACTATAATGCTACAAACCTGAACTGTAACGCTACAAATATAAACTAGAACGCTACAAATCTGAAGTATAATGCTACAAATCTGAGCTGTAATGCTACAAATCTGAGCTGTAATGCTACAAATCTGAGCTGTAATGCACCAACTCTAGCTTTCTCCCTATGGCTCAGTACACTGCGCAACATGCAGCCACCTAGTGGTCCATCCTCACTATAGCAGGATCAATGAACAAAGTAGTTCTAGGATGAAATGGACACCATCTGTCATTTAGCCTCTTGCAGCAGCAACTTTCTCAGCTGTAAAATGAAATCACTAACAGCATCCACCTCACAAAGGATCAGACGAGATCCTGAGCACGAAGAAAGCACTTCATTAACCTTAAAGGGACAATTAGGGGTAGCTAGATGGGGCAGTGGTTAGAGCATCGGCACTGGAAACAGGAGTTTAAATCCTGGCTTCAGAAACTTGACACCAGCTGTGTGACTCTGGGAAGTCATTTAACCCCAATTCCCTCTAAAAAAAAAAGTTACATTAGTGTCATTTATCAACCCTTAATAAGTCTTTGCTTATGGGTAGATGCTTGATTAGCCAAATAGCTAGTTGGCTAATAATGATAATAATAAATTATTATTATTAATAATTAATAGTTGGCTAGGTCTGATCTTTGAAAGACCTTAAGAGGGGAACATCAAAGTCAGTTCTGAGTGATCATTTCCATGACAACAGGAAATTAATGGTGTTGTTAGCAAACCATCTACCATGGCAACTCCTCAAAAAGAACCAAAGCTAAGAGAAAAAGGTGCAATCAAAACAACAAATATTAATGAGAAGCCAAAGGTGGCAGTGAAAGGGACTGGCTTGGGAGTCAGGAATCTGGATTCAAACCCTGTTTCTACTTCTATGTATGATCTTGGGCAAGTCACTCCCATTCTGTGGGGCTCCATTTACTCCCCTGTACAATGAGTTCTAGGACCATAAATGTAGAAGGAGAGAGTTTGGAGCTTGTCTAGTCCAGTGCTTTTATTTTATGGATCAGAGAACTGAAGCACAATCAGTGACAGATAGCTTCCAAATCCAGCATTTCTCTCTGGTGCAACAATGGACTCAGCTTATATTGGTGAGACCCAGTAATGGGGGCTGATGCTCCAAAAGCACCAGAAATTTCCTAAATGAATGTTTTGCTAAAGCACTAAGAAAGTTAACACTTGAAAATCAGTTTTTTAAAAAAGACAATTCATTTCTCATTTTTTTTACTTTATATCTGCTTTTTCTTATGCAGTTTGATAATTGTGGAAACATGCATAGAAGAATTGTATATGTTTAACATCTATTGGATTATTTACCATCTAGGAGAGGGGGGAAGGGAAAGGAAAGGGAAAAAATTGGAAAACAAGGTTTTGTAAAGGTGAATGTTGAAAATTATCCATACCTATGTTTTGAAAATAAAAAGCATTTAAAAAAAAAAGACAATTCATTCTATTAATTCAACAAGCATTCACAAATGAGCCTGTCTAGCCTGCAGCAGGCTAGACAGTGAGGAAGGTGCAATGATACCTAAGACAGTCTGCTTTTATGTATTCCAGCACTGTTCAATGGACTTTTAAAATATCACAAAATTCTACCTAGACAGGGTAGCTCACACACCCTGTAGGTTCATCCAAGGGAAATCGTGTTTTAAACTTTATAGAGATATTGTCATTCATCCACCAATTATTTAGTGGTCCCTGCCTATGAAGAAAAAGCCCCCTTCCAAAAGCTGAGTACAGCAGGGAGTCAGAGGACCTAGTTCTAATCCTTCTTCAGATGCATGACCCTGTGTGCCTCAGTTTCCTCCCCTGAAAAATGAAGGGTATGGGACTAGGTGGTCTTTAAGACCCCTCCTTCCAGTTCCAGGGTCTTATGATCCTAGCAAGAGATGAGACATCACAAAAATAACGACGTAATAGGCTCAGCAACTGGTGAGGTAAGTCCAGAGCTGGCTCTGATTGGCTGAGCACACTGCAGCTGGAGCCTTCTTACCATGGAGATAAACAAGAGAGAAAGGAGGGGGATTGCCGCAGGAGTAAGCTTTCTCACCGGAAGCTGTAACTTGCCAATCTTGGGGGAGGGCTCTACTTCCCCTCCAAACAAACAGAGAACTCAGCTACAGCCTTGCCCTGAGCCTTTTCTGTCTGACATCATGCTGCCTTCTTCCATCCTCCACCAGGGGCTGGCTCAGAGTCGAGCACAAAAAATACATATTGCACCAAAATGTATTGAGATGGTGGGGGTGAGAAAAGAGGAGAAAGGCAGGGATTGGGAAAATGAGGAAGAGAGGGAGAAAAACTAATTAGAAAAGAGAAGAGGAATATTTATAGGTATCCCTCTAACAAGTGATGCAGTTAATCACCACACAGAAGGAGGAGTAACAAAGAACTAAAATGGCAGTAAGGGACAGAGAGGATTAAAAAAATATATATTACTTCATAGGTTCTCTTGAATCAGACAGTGAGATTTCATAATCTGAATGATCAAGAGGTGGACAGAGAGTTTAGTGGACAGAGAGCTGGCCCCAATATCAGGAAGGCCTGAGTTCAAATTCTGCCTCAGACTCATATGGTCTGTATCACCCTAGGCAGCAAGTCATTTAATTTCTCAGGGCCCCAGACAGTCTCTAAGACTTATCTGGTGCTGAGTAGGTGTTAATCTTCATTATATGAGAGTCCTCTCCAGGACTTTGCTAATGAAATCAAAGGTCTGATTAAGGAAAAAAGATAAAGAGATTGACCTGTACACATAGTAAGCACTTAATAAATGTTTGGTAACTGGTTCCATTGTAATATTAGCCAGTTTCTAAGGATTATTAAAAAAAACTTGTTATAAATTTTGAAATCACTAAGTCAATGAACATCATGGATATTTTCTGAGTCTCTCTCCCTACCAAGTTACTAGAGGAGTTTTTTAGGAGCCCCGAGAATTTGTGGGTGATAATCTGATTCCTCTCACAGAGACAGGTTTTTGTACATTTGATCATTTGCACATACCTGAACGTTCACTTAAGAACATGGTCAACATGCAGGCAAATCCCGAAAAAATGAGAAAAGCAGAGGTGGTTTTCCGTCTCCCTGCCCTAGAAGAAAAAAGCACACAAGGTCAGACGTGGCAGATGGTACACTTTGCATGGCGGCTGCCTTCATTTCCACAAGTAAATAACGTCAGTGAATTCTTGGCCCAGTCTGGAGTGCTTGGCTGAGCCAAAGAAAGCTGTCCATCAATCCCACGGATCCTACTGTGCACCACCTGGGCAAGATGCAAATAACTGAGACCGATAGAGGATTAAAATCTTGCCCCAAAAGAATTGAGGATAGATGCCCACAGCGAATTGGCCAGGCTTCAGCCCCTCCAGTCTCTTGATAAATGTGAAATCTGCTTCTCAGGCAAATGAGAGCATCTCCTATCAAGCTTAAGCTGTTGCTATCTAGGGACAAAAAGGAGGGAGAGTGCTGCAGAAAACTGGATTCAGAGTCAGAGAATCAGGGTGCAAATCTCACCTCTAGTCTTTATCACCTGTGTGACTTTGGCCAAATCAGTTAATCATTCTAAATCTCACTTCCTTCACCTGTAACATCCTTGACTTGCTTCCCATTTCTGAACCTCAATTCCTTCACCTGTGACATCCTTGACTTGCTTCCCATTTCTGAACCTCACCAAAGGTGATGAAGCAATAATAAGCATATATGCACCAAGTGGTATAGCATCCAGATTCCTAGAGGAGAAGTTAAGAGAGCTGCAAGCAGAATTACAAAGCAAAACTATACTAATGGGAGATCTCAACCTTGCTCTCTCAGAATTAGATAAATCAAACCACAAAATAAATAAGAAGAAAGTTAAGGAGATAAACAGAATGTTAGAAAACTTAGGTATGATAGATCTCTGGAGAAAACTGAATGGAGACAGGAAGGAGTACACTTTTTTCTCTGTGGTTCATGGAACCTATATAAAAATTAACCATGTATTAGGGCATTAAAAACCTCAAAATCAAATGCAGAAAGGCAGAAATAGTAAATGCATTTTTTCAGATCATGATGCAATAAAAATTACATGCAATAAAAGGCCAGGGGAAAACAGACCAAAAATTAATTGGAAACTAAATCATCTAATCCTAAAGAATGAATGGGTAAAACAACAAATCATTTCTGAATCTCAATTCCTTCGTCTATAACATCTTTGACTTGCTTCCCATTTCTGGACTTCAATTTCCTCATCATCAAATCAGGAAATTGAACTAAATGATCTTTGGAATCTCTTTTAGTTCTAAATCCTATGAGAACTTGTAAAAGACAATGGGGAAATAGTGGAAAGAGTTTGAATCTAGAATCTTCCAGGATTTCCAGATTTGGGGGGGGGTGTCTGTGTGTAGGACAATTCCTGACGAAGACTCTGATTTGGACATTGGAAAATCTTGGTTTTAATCCCATTCTTTCCACTTCTTGTCTGTGTGCCCTTAAATCAATTATTGATGTCCCCTGGGTCTCAGTTTCTTTTGTTTGTAAAAAAGGAGAGGATTGGGCTAGAATAAGAAAGGACAGCCAAAATTCAGGACCAAGAAAAAAGACCATTTTTTCAAAGAATAGAATGCTTTCACCAAATCCCAATCAGATTTTACTGAGGCTTTGGTCTGGAAACACGGTTTCTTCCCCATCATTCACCCAGGACAGCTGAAATGATGTAAATGGAAGGAGTGGTCAATTTCCAAGAAGTTTAATTTCAACTCATTCCCAGAATTAACAAATACAACGTGAGAAGGACGCATTCCAGGAGAGCCAGGGAAGGATATTCTGGAAATAATTTGTCTTGTGTGAAAGAAAAATAACTAACTAATAATAATGAGCAAAGAGCCTGGCAAACGTTTTATTTTCTCTAATGACCATAATTAGTATTAAATCTTATTATCTACATTACTCTCCTTCACAAACTCTACAGTTTGGATAAACTGGATTTTTTTATCGTTCCCACTCACAGCCTTCTAGCTCTTTGCCCTCTCAGTCCCCGTGCCTGGAATGCACTTCCTCTTCACATCCGTCTTTTATTATCTCTGTTTTCCTTAAAGTGGCATTTTTTTACACAAAGCCTCTAAGAATTGCTCCAGCTGCTAGTGTTTTCCAGTCCCAGCTCTCCCTGTCCTACATCTATTTTGTATGTATTTATATGTATAGACATTGTCTTCCCTGGGAGAATGTAAACTTCTTGAGAGCAGATTTTTACTTTTTTCTTTATATTCCTAGTTCCTAGTCCAGAACCTAGAATTCTTTTTTTTTTTAATTAAAGCTTTTTATTTGCAAAACATATGTATGGGTAATTTTCAACATTGACCCTTGCAAAGCTTTCTGTTACAAATTTTTCCCCCCTAGCTCCCACCCCTCCCCTAGATGGCAGGATATCCACTACATGTTAATTATGTTAAAATACTTGGCAAATCGAATATGTGTATATATATTTTTACAGTTATCTTGCTGTGCAAGAAAAATCAGATCTACAAGAAAGAAAAATCAGAGAAAGGAAACACAATGCAAGCAAACATCAATAGAGAGTATGAAAATGTTATGTTGTGATCCACATCTTATATCCCTCTCTCTGGCTTTCTTCATCACTGAACAATTGCAACTGGTTTGAAACATTTCCTTGTTGAAGAGAGCCATGTCCATCAGAATTGATCATCATATAGTCTTCTTGTTGCCATGTATAATGATCTGCTGGTTCTGCTCATTTCACTCAGCATCAGCAGACCCTAGAATTCTTAATAAGTAAGTACTTAATAAGTAGGTACTTAATAAACACTTATTGAGTGTTTTGTTGTTGTTGTTGTTGTTGTTGTTTTGGGCTATGTAATTGGGATTAGGTGACTTGCCCAGGATCACACAGTTAGGATGAGTTAAGTGTCAGGCTAAATTTGAACCTATGTCCTCCTGACTTCAGAGTCAATGTTCTATGCACTGGGCCATCTTGCTGCCCTTTAATAAATACTTATTGATTGACATTTAATAAAGCATTCAAAAAATCTGCAAAGTTCTGTACATAGATCATCTCATTCAAGTCTCACATTGTGAGTACCCCAATTATTATTATTCCCATTTTACAGATAAGGGAACTCAACCTGAGAGAGATTAAGTGATGAGCTAAAGGTCCCACAGCTTAAAAAGTATTAACTGGTATTAATAGTTGCTCAGGGAGTAAGAGTCAGAAGATGTGTATTAGAATCTGGACCTTGGCAAAATAATTTGATAAAAGATGTTTAAATTTGGATCTAGGGGCCTTGGGTTTAAATCTGTGTTCTTTGTCACTCATTTCCTGTGAGACTGTATAAATCCCTCAATCTATGTGTGCCTCAATTTCTTCATCTCTAAAATGTAGAAATTGGATTAGATGATATGTAAATTCTTTTCTCCAAGTCTAGACTCCTGGAGGTTTTACCTAAATCCAATGTGAGAATCCTGCCAACTACATCCTAGCTTCATTGAAGTACTTACTGCCAAGAAACTGGAAACTGAGTAGTTGAATAAGTTATAGCATATGAATGCTATGGAATATCATTGTTCTATAAAGAAACGACCAGCAGGATGATTTCAGAGAGGCCTGGAGAGACTTACATGAACTGAGGCTAAGTGAAATGCACAGGACCAATTATACAATGATCAATTCTGATGGGCGTGGCTCTCTTCAACAATGAGATGATTCAGACCAGTTCCAATGGTCTTGTGATCAAAAGAGCCATCTATACTCAGAGAGAGAACTGTGGGAACTGAGTATGGTTCACAACATAGCACTCTCACTCTTTTTGTTGTTGTTTGCTTGCATTTTATTTTCTTGATCATTTTCTTTTCTGGTTTGATTTGATTTTTCTTGTACAGCAATATAATTGTATAAATATGTATGCATATATTGGATTTAACATATATTTCTACCATGTTTAACATATATTGGATTACTTGCCATCTAGGGGAGGGGAGTGGGTGAAGAGGAGGGGACTGGAACACAAGATTTTGCAAGGGCTAATGTTGCAGAATTATCCATGCATATGTTTTGAAAAATAAAAAAAAAACTTTAATAAAAATTTAAAAAGAAGTACTTACTGCCATTAAAAACTTATTAGTTCTAATCTTAGCATATAAAAAAGTTTATCAATGCAGCAAGATAAACTATAAATTTGTGTGTATGTATATATACATATATGATTCATATCATATATTTTAACATATTTAACATGTATTGGACTACCTGCCATCTGGGGAAGAGGTGGGGGAAAGGAGGGAAAAATATGGAACAGAAAATTTTGCAAGGGTCAATGCTGAAAAATTACACATGCTTATGTATTGTAAATAAAAAGCTTAAAAAAAAAGTTTGCCAATGACTTACTAAGTGGATTAACTCTCTGAAAGCTTTACAATCTTATACATGCACAAGGAAGTTTCTAAGCCCTTGTTTGGTCAAAATAAAGTTAACTTACTCTCTGTTGACATGTGGATGAAGCCTTTAATGATCCTTCCACTTCTTAGTATACTCTTGGCCTTCTTAAACATTTGGATTTACTTCTCTGTGGACATGGCAATTTCTCCCTCTTAGAATGAAAGCTTCTACAAGGTAGGGTGTCTCTCATTTTATCTCTGTATTATAGTGCTTGGCTAACTTCTCTAAGCACTGAATGGGTGTTGCTTGGTCAAATTGAGCTCTGTTAAAGAGCTTATCTTAAAAAGGCCAAGGTCTCCCATTTTATCCAAGGCCATCTCCAGTCCTCCCAATCTATATCTCACCTCTGAACCCAAATGACTCTCGAGGAGAAAGTGAAGCTAGTGACTTTGCACAGCCCCCCCTCACTTAAATCCAAATCACTTGCATGGAATCTCTGAGAGATGTCCTCTTGGAGAACAAAAAATAACAAAAGGTACTTAATCTATTGCTTCTTAAATTAAACTTAAATTTAAAGTTTCCTCTCAACTATGGAATGGATTACTTTGGAATAGCAAAATGCTCCATATAGAGAGATGAGAGAAAATTAGTCACTCAAAATAATACATACCAAGGTTTCTCAATGAAGTAAATGCACAGAGGGCATGCTGGGACTTCCACCAGACCATACAAAGCTATATTCAGGTACAGATTTCCTTTGAGCTCCCCAGCATTCAAGGTAAGGCCATAGTATACCAGGCTACAGACATACCTGAAAACATCCATTAATGTTAAAATCAATTAGTATTGGTCACATGTTCCCCATATTGAATTTGAAATACATCCTCTTTTTTGTTACCATATTGCCTTGCTGGTTCAAAATCCACTAAGCCCTCCAGAAGTTTTATCAGATCAATGGCTACTTAGCCAGATCTCCTCTACCTTGCATTTGTGAAATTACCTTTTTATATCCTACAATAAGACTTACTCATGTCTCAACTAAATTTTATCTTAGCAGAGTCAGAATCAACATTATAATTTGTTGAGTTCTTTTGGAAACCTAATGGTATCATCCAGTGTCATAGCCAGCCCTCCCAACTTTTAGACATCTGAAAACTTGGCAAGAATTGCACTAATGCCTTCATCCCGGCCATGACAAAAACACAAGACAGCACCAGACCAAGCAGAAGTCATTGCATTTCTCCTTTCTCAGATAATGAACTCCTTTTTGGGCACAGTCATCCAACCAGTTCCAAGTTCATCCAATTGTGCTATCTTCTCATCCCCATTGATCCATCTTTTCCTCAAGACTTTGTCAAATACTTTAATTCTACAACTGATCTTCTGGGTTAGTAACACTATCAAAAAAGGAAGCAAGGTTAGTCTAATATGACCTTTTCCTAATGAAACCATGCTAATTCTTTGTGATTGCTGCTTCCTTTTCTTGATTAGGGTTCACCAACCATGCTTTTAACAATGCACTCTAGAATTTTCCCAGGAAGAGAAGTTAAGCTCATTGGCCTGTAGTCTGCAGATTCTAATTTCTTCCTTTTGTTGAAAATCAGGGCCATTGCCCAGGACCTCTCCTCTCCCCTAAAATCTTCCAAAAACCATTGACATTTTCTCAACGTTCACATCTTCCAGTTCTGTCAGTACCCAAGGATGCAGTTCATCTGGGACAGGTGACTTGAACTCATCAACTTTACTGCCTGGTATTTGTCACATACTACATATTTAATAAATATTGATTCATTGCTTTATGGATCAAGGGCAGATAAGTACTCCCTTATTATTATTGCCTTACTTATCTTGAGTATTAACCACTTTGGTTCTAATCTTTCCAGGCCAAAGATCTTTGTCCTTGGCAAAGAAGATGGAAGTAAAATTCAACTCTGTTGAACATCTCTCTCATTAATTACCATCATCCCCTCCAACCCAAACAACAAGAGTTATTTTTTCTTTGATCCTTTTCGCCAATATACTTTTTTTTTAACTTTTGGCTTTTATCCTTGGATTTCCTTGCCAGACCAGACTCATTCTAAGTAGCTACCCTGGCACTATTCTTACAGTTAGGACAATCAAGTAGAGAATATGATGGACTTGGAATTAGGAATAACTGAATTAAAATCCTGCTTCAGATACTTATTAACCACGTGGCAGTGGGCAAATCACCTAATCTCTCACAGTCTCAGTTTCTACATCTACAAAGTATAAGGTAGGTACTACAAAGTGGAGGTGATATAGCACCTGCTTCACATGGTTATTATGAAGATTAAATGAGATTATAGTTGTAAAATATTTTACAAACCTCAAAATACTATACAAATTCTAGCTATTATTATTACCATACTATGACATATTTAACCTATGGGAAACTCAGTTTCCATTTCTATAAAAGGAGAATAATTAATAAAAACAATAATGTTATCTACCTCAAAGAGTTTTATTGGAGAAAATCTTTGGAAATTTTGAAATGCTATAAGAATATGAGTTGTCATCATCTTTCTTCTTTCCTTTCTCCAGTCTCCAAAGAACCATAATTCTTGGAGCATTGGAGGAACTGAAAGGTACAGAGAGTAAGAGGAAGGAAAGTGATAAGTACTTAGATTAAATTAATAGCACTAAGAAATAGGACACTAATGCCCTACTTATCTAGATCTCATCTCTCAGCCTTTCAAAGCATGACTGAAAAACATGGGAGAAACAAAGAAGTCTCCAAGATACTCAAATGGATTCGGCAAAATGAAAGGAATACAGTGTATAACAAAGGAACATTGGATTAAGGAAGAGAAAAATCCAGTTTCAAAATCTCAGATGTCTTGCAATTCTTAATTCTATAAGTCCATACCTTGTGCTTTGAAAAGGGAATCTCATTCAGAACCTATTAACTCTTAATTTAAGTACAAATCTAATAAGTTTGGTGATAAGGTTTCTCATCCTACAGGATTTTCAAAGTGGCCAACTAGGAAAATTCTGGAAGGTTAGAATCTTGAAAACTGTAAGAAATCATAGCTAGGAGTAAAGGAAGGGATAGAAAAAGTATAAAAAGCCAAAGGCAACTCAAAAAACATAGCAATCTTAGATCATCTAGTTTAATGGTAAATATTCCTATATAATTCATTAATTTATTAATCATTAAATACAGAACTGTTTGGGGACTGAATCTGGATGACAACATAATATTTTCACCTTTATTGTTTATTTGCTTTTTTTTCCCCCTCTCTTTTTCCTTTTTGATCTGATTTTTCTTGTGCATCATGATAAATGTAGAAATATGTTTGAAAGAATTGCACATATTTAACCTATTTTAGATTACTTGCTGTCTGAGGGAGTGGGGCGAAGAAAGGGAGAAAAATTTGGAACACAAGATTTTGCAGGGGTAAATGTTGAAAGCTATCTTTGCATGTATTTTGAAAATAAAAAGCTATTATTAATTTTTTAATTAAAGGACTGGAGTTATTGAATGAATGAACATTTATAAAATGTTTACTATGTACAAGCACTGTTCTAAATACTGAAGGTGCAAATTTTTTAAATGTGACAGTCCCTACTCTCAAGGAGCTCATATTCTAAAGGAAAAGACAACATATATACATGAGTGGATGTGTCACATGAATGGCAAGTCCCAAGATCTCTTAAGAAAAAGGAAGATGGAACAGCTCAGGGATCTTTGAAGTACATCAGCAGGACAAATAATAATAGCAGATGGTGTTGGGCCTGAGTCATGAAGACCCAAGTTCATATCTCATCTCAGCCACTAGCTGTAAGATTCTGGGCAAGTCATTCACTTCTGTTTGGCTCAGTCTGCTCAACTGTAAACTGAGGACAGTAACAGTACCACCTGACATAAAATCAAATTAGATAATATTTGTAAAAATTATTTGTCTAGCACAGTGTCTATTAAATGCTGTGCTTATGATAGGCACTATATAAATATTTATTTCCTCCCTTATTCCCAAATTAGTAGGGCAAATGGCTTTAGAATATATTGGTCAGCCAAATGAGAAACTTAGGCTACAAGATTTAATGATTTGCTCAATCTCAGATCTCTTAATTCTTAACCCAAAACTCTTTCTCCTACACTACACTAATGGCTCACAATTCTCATTATAAACATCAGTCTGCCTCATCAAGGCAAGTCACACCATTGGGAGAAATTGGGAGTCTCCTATAAGAGTTTATGCCCAAAAACCAGGTATCACTGCATTTTCCAAATTGGAATAATACACACACACACACATACACACACACACACACACACACACACACACACACACACACACACACAC
>JAJPUD010001970.1:109954-137034 GCA_023553655.1 Myrmecobius fasciatus
CACACACACACACACACACACACACACACACACACACACACACACACCAAACACATCTTGTCCCTTTAACCATAGAAATTATCTGTCTGGTCATTCTTTCAAAATCATTGAATGACTAAGATAACATCCTGGGGATGGGGGAGGGGGAATGGGTGACTGGAAGATGAGGATCACCAAATAGATCAAATAACAACTCAGGGAGGGAGGAGGGGTTGTTTTAAAAAGTTGACCACTTAATACTCTAAGTGGCAGAGCCATTATTTCTATTAGTAGCTATTTATTCTCAAGATTATCCACAAATCCAAGAATATACATGAACAGTACTTTAAATCCTCAGAGATTTAGGCAAAGGGAAAGTTTTGAAATAGGCTGAAATTGATCTTAAGAAAAGTTGGAGCCCTCTGGCTCTATCCCTATGGGATAAATTATTTCCTTTAATTCTTTGAAACATTTAATTCATAGTCAAATTCATACCTTCCTTTTTATGACTATATGCCCAGTGAAGGAAGATCTAGATAACACAATAGACAGAGCACCAACCCTGGAGTTAGGAATTCCTGAGTTCAAATTTGGCCTCATACATTTAGTTGTATGACTCTGGTTAAGTCAATTAACATTGTTTGCCTCAGTTTCCTCATCTCTATAAAGAGTTGGGAAAAAAATTGGCCAACTACCGAAAACTCCAAATGGGGTCATAAAGATACAGATATAAATACAGTCCCTACCCTACAAAAACTCACAATCTAATAGAGTCCCTGTTGTTAAAAATAAACAAATAAACAAACAAACAATGGTTTGAAGTAGGATTTATACTAGGAATGCATAGCTGGTTCAATATTAGAAAAATTGTTAGCATAATTGACTATATCAATAATCAATAGATGCAGAAAAAGCATTTGATAAAATCCAACACTCATTCCTATTAAGAAACACTAGAGATAATAGGAATAAATGGATTTTTCCTTAAAATGATCAATAGCATCTATTTAAAACCATCAGCAAGCATCATATGTAATGGGACAAACTAGAATCATTCCCAATAAGATCAGGAGTGAAACAAGGCTGCCCACTGTCACCATTACTATTCAATATTGTATTAGAAATGTTAGCTTTGGCAGTAAGAGAAAAGAGATAAAAGGAATAATGAGGAAACAAAATTATCAGTTTTTGCAGATGATATGATAGTATACTTAGAGAACCCTAGAGCCTCAATTAAAAAACTACTAAAAACAATTCACAACTTTAGTAAAGTTGCAGGATTGAAAATAAATCCACATAAATCATCAGCATTTTTATATATTACCAACAAAATTCAGTAGCAAGAGATACAAAAGGAAATTCCATTTAAATGATTGTCCATAATGCAGGAACTATACAAACAAAACTACAAAACATTTTCCACACAAATAAAGTCATATCTAACCAATTGGAAAAATAACAAGTGTTCATGGGTAGGTTGAATGAATATAATAAAAATGTCATATAATAAATATAATATATATTATTATAACATATAACAAATATATTAATAACATAAATGACATATAATAAAAATTAATTACTTATTCAGTGCCATACCAATCAAAATCCCAAGAAATTATTTTACAGATCTAAAAAAATAATATCAAAGTTCATCTGGAAGAACAAAAGGTCAAGAATTTCAAGGAAATTAATGGAAAAATGCAAATGAAGGTGGCCTTGCTGTACCAGATCTAAAACTATATTATAAAGCAGCAGTCATCCAAAACATTTGGTAATGGCTAAGAAATAGAGTAGTTGGTCAATGGTTCAGGTTAGGTCCACAGGACAAAATAGTCAATGATTATAGCAATCTAGTGTTTGACAAACTCAAAGACTCCAGCTTTTGAGATAAAAACTCACCACTTGACAAAAACTACTAGGAAAATTGGAAACTAGTATATCAGAAACTAGGCACCGACCCACACTGAACACTATATACCAAGATAAAGTTGAAATGGGTTCATGATTTAGACATAAAGAGTGATATTATAAGCAAATTAGAAGAACAAAGGATAATTTACATCTCAGATCTGTAGAAAAGGAAAGAATTTGTAGCCAAAGAAGAACTGGAGTTTATTATTGAACACAAGATAGATAATTTTGATTATATTAAGTTAAAAATATTTGTACAAACAAAACTAATGCAGAAAGATTGGAAGAGAAGCAAAAAACTGGGAAAACATTTTTACATTCAAGAATTCTGATAAAGGCCTCATTTCTAAAATAAATAGAGAATTAATTCAAATTTATAAGAATTCAAGCCATTCTCCAATTGATAAATAAATGGTCAAAAAATTTTCAGATGAAGAAATTATAACTATTTCTAGTTATAGGAAAAGGTGCTCTAAATCACTATTGATCAGAGAAATACAAATTAAGATAACTCTGAGGTATGTCACATCTCTCAGATTGGCTAAGATGACAGGAAAAGATAATAAATGTTAAAGAGAATGTGAGAAAACTGGGACACTAATACATTGTTGGTGGAGTTGTGAACTGATCCAACCACTCTGAAGAACAATTTGGAACTATGCTCAGAAAGTGATCAAACTTTGTGCATACCCTTTGACCCAGCAGTGTTTCTATTGGGCCTATATCCCAAAAAGATCTTAAAGAAAGAAAAGGGACCCACATGTGCAAAAATGTTTGTGGCAGACCTTTTTGTAATGGCTAGAAACTGGAAACTGAGTGTATGCCCATCAGTTGGAGAATGACTGAATAAGTTATGGTATATGAATGTCACAGAATATTATTGTCCTGTAAAAAACGACCAACAGGATGATTTCAGAAAGGCCTGGAGAGACTTACATGAACTGATGCTAAATGGAATGATCAGAACCAGGATGATCTCATTGTACATGGCAACAAGAAGATTATATGATGATCAATTCTAATGGACATGGCTCTATTCAACAACAAGATGATTCAGGCCAGTTCCAATGATCTTGTGTTGAAGAGAGCCATTTACACCCAGAGAGAGGACTGTGGGAACCGAGTGTGGATCATAACATAGCATTTTCATTCTTTTTGTTGTTGTTTGCTTGCAGTTTATTTTTTCTCATTTTTTTTCCTTTTTGATTTGATTTTTCTCATGCAGCAAAATAATTGTATAAATATGTATGCATATATTGGATTTAACATATATTTTTACCATGTTTAACATATATTAGATTACTTGCTACCTAGGGGAGGGGGTAAAGGGAAGGAGGGGATATTAGCACACAAGGTTTTTCAAGGATTAATATTGAAAAATTATCCATGCATATGTTTTGAAAATAAAAAGCTTAAAAAAAACAATGGTTTGGGGTTTGTATAACTGTGTTCAATTAAGACCTAAGTTCAAAGCTAATCTCAGATACTTACTAGTTAATATGACCCTCAGCAATTCACTTAACCCCAATAATCTCAAAAAAAATAAAATAATAATTTCTACAACTGTGTTGACATTCCAGGGGATCATGGGCTTTAGAAACAAAATGGAACCTTTTGTTTTAAAGAAAAGAAAACTGAAACTGAGGGGAAAAGTACAATTTGCCCAAGATCACATAAATAGTAAATGATGCAAATGGGATTTCAAGCCAGGTCCTGTGATTCCCAGTCCAGGACTCCATTTGCTTCATTCCCATTTATCCTAAGAGTCAGCATTTATATTTCATAAGTTGAATAGGAAAGACTCATTCTCAAAAAGAATTTTTTGGAATTAGACTTTTAATTCAGGAACAAAATCTGACTGAAGCTCATAGGCTATTCAGCATAATTCAAGAAACTACTTATTGAATGAATGAATGGATGGATGGATGGATGGATGAATGAAATATTCACTTAGTGGCTACTAAGCCCCCAAAACTATAGAAGCTCCAACAAGAGAAGCCATCAAAGGCTTGTTTTAATGAACCCACTTATTGTTTCTTACCTGGATTTCAGTCCCTGCCCTGGCTTTAGTTATAACATGGTACTTTGTACATAATGGGCACTTAATGAATTTTTTAAAAATCTAATTCAACAAACATTGATTAAATTCCTACCTCTATATAAGACCCTATGCGAGACTTCCAGAGGTAGAGCCAAGATGGCAGAAAGCAGACACTGTTAACCTCCTCTGACCATCTCTCAAACCAGCACCAGAATAAGCCTCTAAACTGATTTTGGAGTCAAAGAACCCACAAATATTTGGAGTACAACACATGTCTAGAAGAAGATACCTTGGAAGAAGTTAAGAACAGGTCTGTTTCAATCAGGCAAGGGGACAGTCTGCCTAGCCCAGACTGCATTATGGGGAAACTGGGACAGGGAGCTGGGGCGGGAGCCAGAGTGTTCTATCTTCCACACACCTGGGAGACTTCTGTGAGCCTCTTAGGCCACTCTGTCCTGGTTGCAAGCAGGTGGTTTGGCAGATTTGCATTTTGTAAAAGACAAATTGTAAACCACTGAGCCTAGAAGAATACCTGACCTAGTCCCAATTACCCAGCACTGGAAATCAATCAGCAGAACTGCCCCAGACCACATTAAGGCAACTGTCACTCCTTTGCATTGAACAGACCTCAAGTCTTAAAAAAATGAATAGGAAACAAAAAAGAATTGTTGCCATAGACAGTTTTTATGGAGAGAGAGAGAGAGAGAGAGAAGAATAGACCTCAAATCCTAAGGTTTTTAAAGGCAAAGCAACTCAAGAAGAAGCCCCAAAGAGAGACATGAACTGGTCCCCATTTCACAAGGCTTTCTTCAAAGATTGCATAAAGGATCTTAAAAGAGAGTTAGAAGAAAAATAGGGAAAGGAAATGAGATCATTGCAAAAAGGAATGGAAAAAGAATGCAATGAACAAAAAAAAAGTTTAATTGGCCAGTTGCAAAAGGAGCTAAAAATGGTAACTGAAGAAAATAACACCCTAAAATCAGAACTGAACAAGAAGTGAATGACTCAATAAGACTTCAAGAATCAAACAAAAAACAAAAAAAAATTTAAAAATAGAAGAAAACATGAAATATCTCCTTGGAAAAACAACTGACCTGGGAAAATAAATTTAGGAGAGGCAATCTAAGCATTGGGCCTCCTGAAAGCCATGATGAAAAAAAGAACCTAGACATTATCTTACAGGAAATCATAAAAGAAAACAGCCCTGATATTTTAGAATCAGAAGGTAAAATAGCCATTGAAAGAATCCATAAATCACCTCCTGAAAGAGATCCCAAGATTCAATCCCCAAGAAATATCATGGCTAAATTTCAGAACTATCATATCAAGGAAAATATATTCCAAGCAGCCAGAAAGAAATAATTTAAATACCGAAGAGCCACAATTAGGATTACCCAGAACCTAGCAGCTTCTACCTTAAAGGACAGACGGGCCTGGAATCTGATATTCCTAAAAGCAAAGGAATTGGGATCACAGCCAAGAATAAGCTATCCAGCTAAAATGAGCATTATCTTTTAGGGAAGAAGATGAACATTCAATGATATAGGTGAATTTCACCTATTTCTAATGAGAAGACCAAGACTGAACAAAAAATTTGATCTCCAAAAACAGAACTCAAGAGAAGCATAAAAAAGTAAAAAGGAAAGAACTCTTGAGTTCTTATAGGTATACTTAGAGAATACAGGTATAATTTTATTTTATTATGATAATATGAAAAAGAAATTAGAGATGGAAAGGGGATCATACTGAAATAAGAGGGAAAAGGAGGTAAAACAAGGGAAATTATATCTCACAAAGAGGCAAAGAAAACCTATTATAATTGAGTGAAAGAAAGGAGGGGGGTGACCATTGTGTGAATCTTACTCTCATCAGAGTTGGCTCTAAGAGAAAATATCAGACATATTTAGTATCACAAAGAAACTTGTCTCCCATTATAGGAAAGTAGGAGGGAAAGGGGGAAAAGAAAGGGAAAGACTAATAGAAGGGAAAACAGAAGAATTAGGGGAAAGGTGTAAAAAAGGGGGAGGATAGTTTGAGGAAGGTGGTCATCAAAAGCAAAATACTGGAGAGGAGGTAAGGGGGATAGGAAAGAGAAAAGCATAACCTGGGTTATATAAGATGGCAAGAAATACAGAATTAGTTATTTTAACTATGAATGTGAAAGGAATGAACTCCCCCATAAAATGGAAACAGATAGTAGACTAGATTAAAAGCCAGAATCCTACAATATGCTATTTACACAAAACACATTTAAAGCATAGTGATACAGAGTGAAGGTAAAGGGCTGGAGGAGAATCTATTATGCTTCAAGTGAAGAAAATAAAAAGCAGGGGTAGCCATCCTGATCTCAGATCAAATAAAAGCAAAGATAGATCTAATTAAAAGAGTTAGGGAATCATAGATAATGAAGTAATATCAATAGTAAACATATATGCACCAAGTGGTATAGCATGGAAATTCCTAAAGAAGTTAACAGAGCTGCAAGAAGAATTACACAGCAAAACTATACTAATGGGGGATTTCAACCTTGCTCTCTCATCACTAGATAAATCAAACCACAAAATAAATAAGAAAGAAGTTAAGGAAGTAAATAAAATGTTAGAAAAGTTAGGTATGATAGATCTTTGGAGGAAATTAAATGGAGACAGAAAGGAGTTTACTTTTTTCTCAGTAGTTCATGGAACTTATACAAAAATTGACCATGTTTTAGGGCATAAAAACCTCAAAATCAAATGCAGAAAGGCAGAAATAGTAAATGCATCTTTTTCAGATCATGATGGAATAAAAATCACATGTAATATAAGGCTAGGAGAAAATAGACCAAAAAACAATTGGAAACTAAATAATTTCATCCTAAAAATGAATGGGTGAAACAGCAAAGTACAGACACAATTACTAATTTCATCCAAGAGAATGACAACAATGAGACAACATACCAAAATTTATGGGATATGGCCAAAGTGGTAATAAGGGGAAATTTTATATCTCTAGATGCTTACTTGCATAAAATAGAAAAAGAGAAAATCAATGAAGTGGGCTTGCAACTAAAAAAGCTAAAAAAAAAAAAAAGAACAAATTAAAAACCCCCAATCAAATACCAAACTTGAAATCCTAAAAATAAAAGGAGAGATTAATAAAATTGAAAGTAAAAAAACTATTGAATTAATAAATAAAACTAAAAGTTTTATGAAAAAACCAACAAAATAGATAAACTTCTAGTTAATTTGATTAGAAAAAGGAAAGAGGAAAATCAAATTGTTAATCTCAAAAATGAAAAGGGAGAATTTTCCACCAATAAAGAGGAAACTAGGGCAATAATTAGGAGTTACTTTGCCCAACTTTATGCCAATAAATTTGATAACCTAAGTGAAATGGAGGAATACCTACAAAAATATAGATTGCCCCAATTAACAGAAGAGGAAATAAATTACTTAAATAGTTCCATTTTAGCAAAAGAACTAGAACAAACCATTCATCAACTCCCTAAGCAAAAATCCCCAGGACAAGATGGATTTACATGTGAATTCTACCAAACATTTAAAGAATAATTAAGTCCAATACTATATAAACTAATTGAAAAAATAGGGAACTAGGGGCAGCTCAGTGGCACAGTGGATAGAACACCAGCCCTTAAGTCAGGAGGACCTAGTTCAAATCTGGTTTCAAGACACTTAACACTTCCTAGCTGTGTGGCCCTGGGCAAGTCACTTAACCCCAATTGCCTCAGCAAAAAAAAAAAGGTGGGGGGATGAGGGACTCCTAACAAATATCTTTTATGACACAGACATGGTACTGATAACTAAACCAGGTAGGACGAAAATAGAGAAAGAAAATTATAGACCAATCTCCCTAATAAATATTGATGCAAAAATCTTAAACAAAATATTAGCAAAGAGATTACAGAAAATCATTCTCAGATTAATACACCATGACCAAGTAGGATTTATACCAGAAATGCAGGGATGGTTCAATATTAGGAAAACTATTAGCATAATTGACTCTATCAATAATCAAATTAACAAAAAAACATATGATTATCTCAATAGATGCAGAAAAAAAATTTGATAAAATCTAACATCCATTCCTATTAAAAACACTAGAGAATATAGCAATAAATGGACTTTTCCTTAAAATAGTCAGTAGCATCTATTTAAAACCATCAGCTGGCATCTCATGTAATGGTGATAACCTAGAACCATTTCCAATAAGATCAGGGGTGAAACAGGGTTGTCCACTGTCACCATTACTATTCAATATTGTATTAGAAATGCGAGCTTTGACAATAAGAGAAGAGAAAGAGATTAAAGGAATCAGAGTTGATCATGAGGAAACCAAATTATCACTCTTTGCAGATGTTATGATGGTCTACTTAGAGAACCCTAGCGAATCAACTAAAAACTACTAGAAATAATCTACAACTTTAGTAAAGTTGCAGGATACAAAATAAATCCATATAAATCATCAGCATTTTTATATGTCACTAACAAAATTCAACAGCAAGAGATACAAAGAAGAATTTCATTTAAAATAACTGTCAATAATATAAAATATTTGGGAATCTATCTGCCAAGGGAAAGCCAGGAAGTATATGAGCAAAACTACAAAACACTTTCCACACAAATAAAATCAGATCTGAACAATTGGAAAAATATCAGGTGCTCCTGGATAGGTCAAGCGACTATAATAAAGATGACAATACTATCTAAGCTAATCTACTTATTTAGTGCTATACCAATTAAGTTCCCAAGAAACTATCTTACTGACCTAGAAAAAAATATCAATAAAATTCATCTGGAAGAACAAAAGCTCAAGAATTTCAAGGGAATTAATGGGAAAAAAAACAAATGAAGGTGGCCTACCTGTACCAGATCTATTATAAAGCAGTGGTGATCAAAATTATTTGATACTGGCTAAAAAACAGAGTAGTTGATCAGTGAAATATGTTAGATTCATAGGACAAAATAGTCTACAGTAATCTAGTGTTTGACAAACCCAAAGACCCCAGCTTTTGGGATAAGAACTTACTATTTGAGAAAAACTGCTGGGAAAATTGGAAAATTGTATGGCAGAAACAAGGCACTGACCTACACTTAACACCATATACAAGATAAGGTTGAAATGGGTTCATGATCTAGACATAAAGAATGATATTATAAACAAATTAGAAGAACATAGGATAGTTTATCTCTCAGATCTGTGAAGGAGAAAGGAATTTGTGACCAAAGAAGAATTAGAGATCATTATTGATCACAAAATAGATAATTTTGATTATATCAAGTTAGAAAGGTTTTATACAAACAAAACTAATGCAGACAAGATTAGAAGGCAAGCAACAAACTGGGAAAACATTTTTACATTCAAAGGTTCTAATAAAGGCCTCATTTCTAAAATAAATAAAGAATTGACTCAAATTTATAAGAATTCAAGACATTCTCCAATTGATAAATGGTCAAAGGATATGAACAGACAATTTTCAAATGAAGAAACTGAAACTATTTCAAATCATATGAAAAGGTGCTCCAAAGCACTACTGATCAGAGAACTACAAATTAAGTCAACTCTTAGATACAACTACACACCTCTCAGATTAGCTAAGTACAGGAAAAAGATAATGATGAATGTTGTTGGTAGAATTGTGAATGCATCCAACCATTCTGGAGAGCAATTTTGAACTCTGCTCAGAAAGTTGTCAAACTATATATTCCCTTTGAGCCAGAAGTGTTTCTACTTATACCCCAAAGAGATCTTAAAGGAAGGAAAGGGACCCACATGTACAAAAATGTTTGTGGCAGCCCTTTTTGTAGTGGCAAGAAACTAGAAACTGAATGGATGCCCATCAATTGGAGAATGGCTGAATAAATTATGGTATATGAATGTTATGGAATATTATTGTTCTGTAAGAAATGATCAACAGGATGATTTCAGAGAGGCCTGGAGAGACTTGCATGAATTGAAATGAGCAGAACCAGAAGATCATTATACATGGCAACAACAAGACTATACGATGATCAATTCTGATGGACATGGCTCTCTTCAATAATGAGATGTTTCAAACCAGTTCCAATTGTTCAGTGATGAAGAGAGCCATCTACAGCCAGACAGAAGACTGTGGGAACTGAATGTGGACCACAACATAGCATTTTCATGCTATTGATGTTTGCTTGCATTTTGTTTTCCTTGTCAGGATTTTTTTCTTTCTAGAGATGATTTTTCTTGTACAGCAAGATAACTGTATAAATATATATACATATATAAGATTTATCTTATATTTTAATATATTTAACATGTATTGGACTACCTGCCATCTAGGCAAGGGTTGGGGGGAAGGAGGGAAAAATTTGGAACAGAAAGTTTTGCAAGGGTCAATGTTGAAAAATTACCCATGCATATGTTTTGCAAATAAAAACTTTAATTTAAAAAGACTCTAAGCAAGGTGCCAAGAAACAATGACTAAAATGAATAGGCCCTGCCCTCAAGGAGTATACATTTTATACTGATGGGAGTAGAGAGTAAAGCTGGGACAAGGGACAATAATATATATACAGAAAAGTATGCACAACTTCTAACCAAAGTAATTAAAAAAACAAAATGCTAATAATTACAAAGATTTAGGAAAATGTAGTACAGAGGCTGTGCAGTCCATCCCACACCTGAACATCCCTTCTTTAACAATCCCTTATGACAGAAATAATGATAATAACTAGCATTATATACTACTTCCTGATGTACAAATCTATTTATAAATATTATTTCATCTGATCATCACAATAACCTTGAGAGGTAAATGATATTATCCCCATTTTGACAAATGAGGAAATTAAGGCAAACCAAAGTTATATCTTTTTGCCTAAGATTACACAAATAAGTGTCTGAGGCTGGATTTGAATTCATATCTTCCTAACTACAGTTGCAGAATTCTATACATCCAGTCACCAGCTGCTCCTAAACAATCTTTGCTTAAAAGATTTATAGTGAATGGTAATCCAATAGAATTGAGATTATTGCCCCCAATAGACAATTGTTTTGTAATTAGTAGTACTTTTACTTAGGTTCTTAAATCTTGTCCAAAAGGAAGTTACATGCACAGTAAATAAGTGGTATTTATGAATCACCACTTAGCTCAGTGCCTGGCACATTGTAAGCCTTTTGTAAGTACTTAATGACTGATTCAAAGGAATAGCATGAAGTGCATTGGCCCCAATTTAAGGAGATCTGGACTTTCCAGTTCTCAGCTTGGATGTGTATTTGCTGTGTGACTTTTCACTCCTATATGACTATTTCACTCCTATAAATCTCAATGCTTCCATATCTACAAATGGGGCTAATAATGATTCTTGCAGTGGGTGTGTAATGAATAGAGAATTTCAAATCAGAAACACATCCTAGCTGGGCAACTCAGGTACAGCACTCAACCTCTTAGCCCTCTAGACAACCTTCTAGACAACTGTATTGGAGGAGGGTGTTTCCTCATCCTGGAGTTCCCTCTACCAATGAAATCCAAGGAAAAGAACTAAGGATGTGCATTTCCAACTGCATCTTTGTCATCTTGATCCAGATATCTCATAAGCATTTCAAATTCAACTGGTCCAAAAGAAAATGCATTATCTCCGCTCCTAAACTCTGTCACTTCCTAAACTTGCTTCTCATTTGCCCATTCCATCAATCCTCTCAGTTGCTCAGGCCTGAAATTTTTGAGGTCATCCTTGACTCTGCATATCTGATCTATGGCCAAATAGTGTCATTTCTGCTTTCACAACATCCATCATACACATTTCCTTCTCTCTACTTACCCAACAATAACACCAGTCCAGGTCCTCATGATCTCTTATTCTAAGAGCCTTGTTACTGGTGGTCTTGCCTCAGGACACTTCCCACTCCAACTTAGTTTCCAGTCAGCCACCATGGTGATTTTTCTAAAGCACAGAACTGACCACATAACTCCTCTGCTCCATAATCTCCACTGGTTCCCTGTGATCTCTGGGATTCAAGAGAAAGTCTTCTCTTTGGTATTTAAAGCCCTTCACAACATGGCCCTTACCACCTTTTCTTATACTAGAAGAGGGAGGAGCCTCCATACACACTAAATTTAAGTATACTGGCATCCTTGCTGTTGTCCATCTCCTCCTCCAACTTAAGCCTCTGCCGTGGCTGTGCCCCAGGCCATCCACTCTCCCTTATCACCTCCACCTCTTCATGGCCCTAGATTCTTTCCAGTTTTAGCCCAAAGTCCACCTGCCACAGGAGGCCTTTTCCAATCCCTCTGGTGTCAAGGACTTCTCATTTCAGATGTCTCCCATCAGCATGGTACATATTTGTTCCATACCAACTCAAGTTTATGTTCTATACTCCATTAGATCATAATATAAGCTCCTGGATCACAGGTTTTTGATTTAGCTTTGCCTTTCTTTGTAGCACAGTACCTAGCCCAGAGAAGGAGCTCACTAGACGTTTGGATGGTTGGTTGGTTGGTGATTCTTGAAGAAGACCAAAAGGACATCACTGTGTTAGAGTCAAGTGAGTATGTCTGATTGGTACTGATCAGATCAATATGAGCTCGGAATGCTCTGTCACAGGTTGGATACAGATAGTCCCTATGAACATTTGGAGTTGACTCTAATTTTGTGCATTCAATCCTGCTTTGCTCCTACAACATGATTTCTTCTCCAATGAGCGCACGCCATGCTGGCTAGTCCTGTGCCAGTGTCTCCCGTGTCATACAATCAATTCTAAAGTTCTTAATAGAGGGCTTGAGAGTGCCCTTGTATTACATACTGACTGACTGACTGACTACTCAAAGTATGTCACAGGATTGCTGTTGGGAAAGCTTGTTATAAACCTTTGAGAACCGGAAGGGGGGAATTAGGAAACCAAGCAATATGTTCAAGAACTCCAACTCCCTCTCTGCTGCCAAAGCCTACATTTTTGACACTGATATTTTCAGGGATGTTATATGGCTGTGAATCCAGGAACATAATAAGCTGAGGTTCCTTACAGACCCGTGGCTCTACATCTTATAAAACACGTGAACGTGAATTAACCTTTAACAGAAGCCCTATGATTAATTATTACACACATACACACACACACACTAGCTCATCTGTTTTTCAAGCATGGATGATGTTGGGGGCGAAAAGATATGTGTCATCAGCACAGTGTTTTTCACATCAAAAGTGCTTAATAAACACGTCTGTTCATTGGTTGATTGGATGGTGCCTTTGAGAGCTGCCTAGAGTGAGGTATATCTTCATTAGTACCCATGACCTAGCTCGATATCCATTCTGGATAACATGAACTAATATGTCATTTATATATCCTTTACTTCAAAGTGACTGAGCAAAAAATCCAAGGCCAAACATTCATTTATGTCTCCTCTCAAAGTAGTTACAGCCTTGAAAGAAGGCCAGAGGCTGTATGCTTGTTTACATCCCTAAAGAAACCAGGGAAAAAATCTCTGATTAAAGCAGATTATGATAAAAAGTCTGAAAAGAAGACATGGGCTTTCTGTGAGAAATGGGATTGAAAAGCTAGCAGTTTCTCTCATGAACCTAGCTGTCTGACAGAGATGTTCATAGATGTCAGCAGAATGTAAGCTCCCTGAGGACAATGCAGTATGTTCAAGAGATCCAAATCCCTTTCTGCTGCCAAAGCTCCATTTTCTTTTCTTTTCTTTTTTTTTTTTTTTTTGCTTTTTTGCTGAGGCAATTGAGGTTAAGTGACTTGCCCAGGGTCACACAGCTAGGGAATGTTAAGTGTCTGAGATCCCATTTGAACTCAGGTCCTCCTGACTTCAGGGCTGGTGCTCTATCCACTGCACCACCTAGCTGCCCCCAAAGCTCCATTTTCAACACTGATATTCTCAGGGCTGCAATGGATAAAGGGATAGCTTTGGAATCAGGAAGTGCTACCTCTGAACCTTGCTCACTGTGTACCTATGGATCAATCACATCATCTCTTAGTATCTTACACAATTCTTCAAGAATATATTTAGAGACATTCCTACCTTGTATTAATGAAGAAAGTCTCAACATTAGAAGTTTCCTATTGTGATGGAATCATAGGATTGACAAAAAGAGATCATTTATTTCAAAAATGAGGACAAAGCTAGCAGTTTCTTCCATGTAGCTAGCTACCTGACAGACATGTTCATAAATTTCAGAATTTCAGAATGTAGTAAGCTCCCTGAGGGTAAGGAAGTAGGCTATAATGGATAAAACAATAGCTTTGGAATCAGGAAGTCCTGCCTCTAAAACTTGATCACTGTGTACCTTTGGATGAATCACATCATCTCTTAGTATCTTTCACAACTCTCAAAAAAAATATAATTAGAGACATTGCATGAGTGAAGGAAGTCTCTGCATTAGGAGTTTCCTATTGTGATGGAATCATAGGATTGAAAGAAATAGATCATTTATTCCAAAATTGGGGACAATGCTAGCAGTTTCTTCCAAGAACCAAGCTATTTGACAGAGATGTTCATAGATTTCAGCCGAATATAAGCTTCCTGGGGGCAAGAAAATATCTTCAAGGACTCCCAATCCCTCTCTGCTACCAAAGTACACATTTTTGACACTGATATTTTCAGGATATGGATGAAATGATGGATGAAATGGATGAAAGTACAGCTTTGGAATCAGGAAGTCCTGCCTCTGAAACTTGCTCATTGGTTACCTTTGGATCAATCACATCATCACTTGGTATGTTACTTAGTATCTTACACAATTCTCCAAGAATATCATTAGAGACCTTGCTAAAATGTATTAATGAACAAAGTCTCTGCAATGGGAGTTTCCTGTTGTGATGGAATCATATGATTGAAAAAAAAACAGATTATTTATTCAAAAAATGGGAACAAAACTAGCAGTTTCTTCAATGAACATAGCTATCTGACAGAAATATTCATAGATATCAGCAGATGGTAAGCTCCCTGAGGGCAAGACAGTAGGATTCAGTGGATAAAAGGACAGCTTTGGAATCAGGAGTCTTGCCTCTGAAATTTACCCATTGTGTACATTTGGATCAATCACATCATCTCTTAGTATCTTACACAACTCTCAAAAAGAATATTATTAGAGAAATTCCTAAATTGCATGAGTGAAGGAAGTCTCTGCATTAGGAGTTTCCTATTGTGCTGGAATCATAGGATTGAAAGAAATAGATCACTTGTTCCAAAATTGGGGACAAAGCTAGCCGTTTCTTCCATGAACCTAGCTGTCTGACAGAGATGTTCATAAATTTCAGCAGAATTTAAGCTCTCTGAAGGCAAGGCAATATGTCCAAGAACTCCAAATCCCTCTTTGCTGCCAAAGCCCCCATTTTTGATCCTAATATTCTCAGGACTGTAATGGATAAAAGGACAACTCTGGAATCAAAAAGTCCTACCTCTGAAACTTGCTCATTGTTTACCTTTGCATCAATCATACTATCTCTTAGTGTTTTACATAACTCTCTAATAGTATCTTTAGAGATATTCCTAAATTGCATGAGTGAAGGAAGTCTCTGCATTAGGAGTTTCCTATTCTAATGGAATCATAGGATTGAAAGAAATAGATCATTTATTCCAAAAAAGGAGACAAACCTAGCAGTTTCTTCCATTAAGTTAGCTATCTGACAGAGATGTCTAGAGATGCCAGCAGAATGTGAGCTTCCTGAGGGTATGAAAATAGGCTATAATGGATAAAAAGACAGCTTTGGAATCAGGAAGTTCTGCCTCAGAAAACTTGCTCATTTTGTACACATCATCTCTTAGTATCTTTTAGAAACATTCCAATTGTGATGGAATCATAGGATTGAAAAAAAAAATAGATCATTTATACCAAAAATGGGGACAAAGCTAGCAGTTTCTTCCATGAACCTAGCTATCTGACAGAGTTCACAAAATTTCAGCAGAATGTAAGCTCTCTGAGGGCAAGACAGTAGGCTGTAATGGGTAAAAGAAGAGCTTTGCAATCAGGAAGACTTGGCTCTGAAACTTGTTGGATCTGTACCTTTGGATCAATTGCATCATCTCTTAGTATCTTTCACAACTCTCAAAAAAATATATAATTAGAGACATTCCATCCAGGGAGAGGGATATGAATGTGGACCATAACATTTTTATGCTCTCTATTGATGTTTGCTTGCATCTTTTCCCTTCTCAGATTTTTTTTCTTGTAAATCCAACTTTTCTTGCACAGGAAGATAACTGTAAAAATATATACACATATTCGATTTGTCAAGTATTTTAACATAATTAACATGTATTAGACTTCCTGCCATCTAGGGGAAGGGTGGGGACTAGGGGGAAAAATTTGTAACAGAAAGCTTTGCAAGGGTCAATGTTGAAAAATTACCTATGCATATGTTTTGCAAATAAAAAGCTTTAACAAAAAAAATAATAACTAGTTATATGACACTAATATTGACAAGGCTGCAATGGGTTAAAAAAAGTTGTGGAATCCGGAAGTCCTGCCTTTGACATTTGCTCACTTTGTTCATTTGGATCAATCACTTCATCTCTTAGTATCATAAACAACTCTCCAAGAATATCTTTGGAGACATTCCTAAATTACATCAAAGAAGGAAGTCTCTGCATTGGTGATGGAATCATAGAGTTGAAAGAAATAGATCGTTTATTCCAAAAAATAGGGCCAAAGCTAGCAGTTTCTTCCATGTAGCCAGCTATCTCATAGAAATATTCATAGATGTCAGCAGAATGTAAGCTCCCTGAGGGCAAGAAAGTAGATTGTAATGGATAAAAGGTCAGCTTTGGAATAAAGAAGTGATGCCTCTGAAACTTGCCCACTGTGTACCTTTGGATCAATCAAATCATCTCTTAGTGTCTTAAACAACTCTCCAAGAATATCTTGAGATAGACATTCCTAAATTGCATCACTGAAGGAAGTTTCTGCATTAGGAGTTTGCTATTGTGATGGAATCATAGGATTGAAAAAATATATAGAATTTATTCCAGAAATGGGACAAAGGTAACAGTAATCTTCCATGAATCTGGCTGTCTGACAGAGATGTTTATAGATGTAAGCACAATGTAAGCTCCCTGAGGGGAAGGCAATATGTTCAAGAATTCCTAATCCCTCTCTGCTGACAAAGGCCCATATTTTTGACACTGATTTTCTCAGAACTGCAATCAATAAAAGAACAGCTTTGCAATCAGGAAGTCCTGCCTGTGAAACTTGCTTGCTGTGTACCTTTGGATCAATCACATCATCTCTCAATATCTTTCACAATTGTCAAAAAGAATATAATTAGAGACATTCCTAAATTGTATCAATCAAGGAAGTCTCTGCATTAGGAGTTTCCTATTCTGATGGAATCATAAGATTGAAAAAAAAAAGATTATTTATTCCAAAAATGGGAACAAAGCTAGCAGTTTCTTCCCTGAACTTATCTATCTCACAGAGAAGTGCATAAATTTCAGCAGAATGTAAGCTCCCTGAGGACAAGGCAATACATTCAAGAACTCCAAATCCCTCTCTGCTGCCAAAGCCCCTATTTTTGACTCTAATATTCTCAGAATTGTAATGGATAAAAGCACAGTTTTGGAATTAGGATGCCTCTGAAACTTGCTCCTTGTTTACCTTTGTATCAATCACACCATCTCTCAGTGTCTTACACAACTTTCCAATTATCTTTAGAGACTTACCTAAATTGTAGGTAATTGGAAGTTTCCTATTGTGATGAAATCATAGGATTGAAAAAATATATAGAATTTATTCCAGAAATGAGGAGAAAGCTAGCAGTTTCTTCCATGGATCTAGCTATCTGACAGAGATATGTAAGCTCCCTGAGGTCAAGGAAGTAGACTACAATGGGTAAAAAAAAAACAGCTTTGGAACCAGGAAGTCCTGCCTCTGAAACTTCCTCACTGTGTACCTTTGGATCAATGACATCATCTCTTAGTATCTAACAGAACACTCCAAGAATATCTTTAGACATTTCTAAATTGAATTAATAAAGGATGTTTCTTCATTAGGAATTTCTTACTGTGATTGAATCATAAGATTGAAATACATATACATATATATATGTATATATATATGCATACACACACACACACACACATATATATATATATATATATATAATTTATTCCAAAAATGGGGACAGAGCTAGCAGTTTCTTCCATGAACCAAGCTGTCTAACAGAGAGGTTCAAAGATGACAGCAGAATGTAAACTCCCTGAGGGTAAGGCAATATCTTCACTAACTCCAAGTCCCTCTTTACTGCCAAAGCCCATATTTTTTACACTGATATTCTCAGGGTTGTAATGGATGGAAAGAACAGCTTTAGAATCTGGAAGTCCTTCCTCTGAAACTTGATCACTGTGTATCTTTGAATCAATCAGATCATCTCTTGGTATCTTCCACAATTCTCCAAAAATATCTCTAGAGATATTTCTAAATTACATCAATGAAGGAAGTTTCTGCATTGGAAGTTTCCTATTGTGATGGAATCATAGGATTAAAAAAAATTAGATCATTTATTCCACAGATGGGGACAAATTTAGCAGTTTCTTCCATGAACTTAGCTATCTGACAGATTTTCAAATCTTTGTATTTGACTGTAATGGATGAAAGGACAGTTTGGAATTAGGTTGTACTGCCTCTGAAACTTGCTCATTTTTTACCTTTGCATCAATCATAACATCTCTTTGTGTCTTATACAACTCTCCAATTATATCTTTAGAGACATTTCTAAATTCCATTAATGAAGGAAGTCTGTGCATTAGGAGTTTCCTATTCTGATGGAAACATAAGATTGAAAAAAATATTATTTACTCCAAAATGGGGAATAAAACTAGCAGTTACATCCATGAAGCCAGCTATCTGACAGAGATATGCACAAATTTCAGAAAAATGAAAGATCCCTGAAGGCTAGGCACTAGGATTTTTTTTGACTGAGGCAATTGGGGTTAAGTGACTTGCCCAGGGTCACACAGCTAGGAAGTACTGTTTGAGAACAGATTTGAACTCAGGTCCTCCTGACTTCAGGGCTGATGCTCTATCTACTGAACCACCTAGCTGCCCCAATACAGCAGGATTTAATGGAGAAAAAGATAGCTTTGGAATCAGCAAGTCCTGCCTCTGAAACTTGCTCATCTTGTACCTTTGGACAAATCACATCATCACTTAGTATCTTAAACAACTCTCCAAGAACACCTTTGGAGACATTCCTAAATTGCATCAAAGAAGGAAGTCTTTGCATTAGGAGTTTCCTATTCTCATGGAATCATAGGATTGAAAGAAATAGATCATTTTTTCCAAAAATCGGTCCAAAGCTAGCAGTTTCTTCCATGAAGCTAGCCATCTGACAGAGATGTTCATAGATGACAGCAGAATGTAAGCTCCTTGAGGATAAGGCAGCAGGATTTCATGGAGAAAAGGACAGCTTTGGAATCAGAAAGTCCTGCCACTGAAATCTGCCAATTATGAACCTTTGGATCAATCACATCATCTCTTAATATCTTATACAACTCTCAAAGAATATCTTCAGACATTCCTAATTAGAATTAATGAAAGAAGTTTCTGCATTAGGAGTTTCCTATTGTGATGGAATAAAAGGATTAAAAAAGATATATTATTTATTCAAAAAATGGAGAAAAAGCTAACAGTTTCTTCCATGAATCTAGTTAACTGACAGAGAGGTTCATAGATGTCAGCAGAATGTAAGTTCCCTGAGGGCCAGGCAATATGTTCAAGAATTCTGAACCACTCTCTACTGACAAAGCCCAAATTCTTGATACTCAGAACTGTAATGGGATAAAAGGATAACTTTGGAATCAAAAAGTCCTGCCTCTGAAACTTGCTCCCTGTGTACCTTTGGATCAATCGCATCATCTCTTGGTATCTTACACAACTCTCAAAAAGAATATAATGAGAGACATTCCTAAATTAATTCAATCAAGGATGTCTCTGCATTAGGAGTTTCCAACTGTGATGGAACCACAGGATTGAAAAAAATAGATTATTCCAAAAATTGAAACAAAGTTAGTAGTTTCTTCCAGGAAGCCAGCTGTTTGACAGAGATGATTATAAATTTTTGAGGAATATAAGATCCCTGAAGGCAAGGAAGCAGGATTTAATGGAGAAAAGTAGAGCTTTGGAATCAGCAAGTCCTGTCTCTGAAACTTGCTCACTATGTCCCTTTGGAACAATCACATCATCTCAGTATCTTAAACAACTCTTCAAGAATATCTTTAGAGACATTCCTAAATTGCTTCAAAGAAGGAAGTCTCTGCATTAGGAGTTTCCTATTCTCATGGAATCATAAAATTGAAAGAAATAGATCATTTTATTCCAAATATTGGAACCAAGCTAGCAGTTTCTTCCATGACAAAGATATTCATCGATGTCAGCAGAATGTAAACTCCCTGAGGGGAAGGCATTATGTTCCAGAATTCCTAATTACTCTCTGCTGACAAAGACCACATTTTTGACGCTGATATTCTCAGGGCTGTAATCAATAAAAAAACAGCTTTGCAATCAAGAAGTCCTGCCTCTGAAACTTGTTGACAGTGTACCTTTGGATCAATCACATCATCTCTTAATATCTTACACAACTCTCAAAAAGAATATCATTAGAGACATTCCTAAATTGTATCAATCAAGGAAGTCTCTGCATTAGGAGTTTCCTATTCTAATGGAATCATAGGGTTGAAAGAAATAGGTCATTTTTTTCAAAAAATGGGGACCAAGCTAGCAGTTTCTTCCATGAACCTAGCTATTTGACAGATGTTCATAAATTTCAGCAGAATTTAAGCTCTCTGAAGGCAAGGCAATATGTCCAAGAACTCCAAATCCCTCTCTGCTGCCAAAGCCCCCATTTTTGATCCTAATATTCTCAGGACTGTAATGGATAAAAGGACAACTCTGGAATCAAAAAGTCCTGCCTCTGAAACTTGCTCATTGTTTACCTTTGCATCAATCATACCATCTCTTAGTGTCTTACATAACTCTCTAATAGTATCTTTAGAGATATTCCTAAAATGTAGCAATGAAAGAAGTCTCTGCATTAGGAGTTTCCTATTCTAATGAAATCATAGGATTGAAAAAAAATGATCACTTATTCCAAAAATGGGGACAAACCTAGCAGTTTCTTCCATGAACCTAGCAATCTGACAGAAATGTTCATAGATGTAAGCAGATGGTAAGCTTCCTGAGGTCAAGGCAGTAGGCTATAATGGAGAAAAGGACAGCTTTGGAATCAGTAAGTCTTGCCTCTGAAACTTGCACATTGTGTACCTTTGGACCAATCACATCATCTCTTAGTACCATAAACAACTCTCCAAGAATATCTCTGGAGACATTCCTAAATTGCATCAAAGAAGAAAATGTCTACATTAAATGTTTCTTATTGTGATGGAATCATAGGATTGAACAAATATATATATATAATTTATTCAAAAATGGGGACAAAGCTAACAGTAGATTCCATGACTCTATCTATCTGACAGAGATATTCATAGATATAAGGAGAAGGTAAGTTCTGTGAAAGCAAGGCAATATGTTCGAGATTTCTAATCACTCTCTGCTGACAATGGCCATATTTTTGACACTGATATTCTCAAGGCTGCAATCAAAAAAAGAACAGCTTTAGAATCAGGAAGTCTTGCCTCTGAAACTTGCTCATTTTGTTCATTTGGATCAATCACATCATCTCTTAGTATCTTACACAACTCCCAAAGAATATTAGTAGAGACATTCCTAAATTGTATCAATCAAGGAAGTCTCTGCATTAGGACTTTCCTATTGTGATGGAATCATAGGATTGAAAAAAATAGATCATTTATTCCAAAAATGGAGGCAAAGCTAGCAGTTTCTTCCAGGAATCCAGCTGTCTGACAGAGATGTTCATAAATTTCTGCAGAATGTAAGATCCCTGAGAGCAAGGCAGCTTTCTCTTTAATGGAGAAAAGGACAGATTTGGAATCAGGAACTCCTGCTTCTGAAACTTTCTCATTTTGTTCATTTGGATCAATTACATCATCTGTTAGTATCTTATACAACTCTCCAAGAATATTATTAGAGACATTCCTAAATTGCATCAAAGAAGGAAGTGTCTACATTAGGTTTTTCTTACTGTGATTTAATCATAGACTGAACAAATAATTTGTTCCACAATGGGGACACAGCTAGCAGTTTCTTCCATGAAGCTAGCCATCTGACAGAGAGGTTCATAAATATCAGCAGAATGTAAGCTCTCTGAAGGTAAGGCAATATGTACAAAAATTCCTAATCATTCTTTGCTGACAAAGCCCACATTTGTGATACTGATATTCTCAGGGCTGCAATCAATAAAAGAACAGCTTTTTAATCAGGAAATCCTGCCTCTGAAACTTGCTCATTATGTACCTTTGGTTCAATCACATCATCTCTTAATATCATATACAACTCTCTAAGAATATCTTTAGAGACACTCCTAAATTGTATTAATGAAGGAAGGATCACAACATAGCATTTTCATTCTTTTGTTGTTGTTCGCTTGCATTTTGTTCTCTTACTCATTTACTTTCTTTTTTTGACATGATTTTTCTTCTACATCAAGAAAATTGTATAAATATGCTTATACACATTGGATATAATATATATTGTAACATGTTTAACATATATTGGACTGCTTGCCATCTAGGGGAGAAGGGTAAGCAGGAGAAAATCTGAAACACAAGGCTATGCAAAGGTCAATATTGTGAAATTATCCATGCATGTGTTTTAAAAATAAAAAGCTAAAAAAATAAAAAAAATTAAATTGTATTACTGAAGGAAGTCTCTGCATTAGGAGTTTCCTATTGTGATGGAATCATAGGGTTGAAAGAAACAGATCATTTATTTCAAAAATGGGAACAAAGCTAGCAGATTCTTCCATGAACCTAGCCATCTGACAGAGATGTTCAAAGATGTCAGCAGATGGTAAGCTCTCTGAGGGCAAGGCAATAGGCTGTAATGGAGAAAAGGACAGCTTTGGAATTAGCAAGTCCTGCCTCTGAAACTTGCCCATTGTGTACCTTTGGACCAATCCCATCACCTCTCAATACCATAAACAACTCTCCAAGAATATCTTTGGAGACATTCCTAAATTGCATCAAAGAAGGAAGTGTCTACATTAGGTGTTTCTTATTGTGATGGAATTATAGGAACAAATATATATAATTTATTCAAAAATGGGGACAAAGCTAACAGTATCTTCCATGACCCTAGCTCTCTGACAGACATGTTCATAGATATAAAGAGAAGGTAAGCTCTCTGAAGGTAAGGCAATGTGTTTGAGAATTTCTAATCACTCTCTGCTAACAAAGGCCATATTTTTGACACTGATATTCTCAGGGCTGCAATCAATAAAAGAATAGCTTTTTAGTCAGGAAGTCCTGCCTCTGAAACTTGCTCACTGTGTACTTTTGGATCAATTACATCATTTCTTAATATCTTCCAAAACTCTCCAAATATATATTTAGAGACATTCCTAAATTGCTCCAAAGAAGGAAGTTTCTGCAGTAGGTGTTTTTTATTGTGATAGAATCATAGGATTAAACAAATATATATATAATTTATTTCAAAAATTGGAACAAAGCTAGCAGTTTCTTCCATGAACCAAGCTTTCTGACAGAGATGTAAGCTCCCTAAGGGCAAGGCAATATGTCCAAGAACTCCAAATCCCTCTCTGATGCTAAGGCCCTCATTTTTGACACTGATATTCTCAGGGCTGCAATGGATAATAGGACAGCTTTAGAATCAGGAAGTCCTGCCTCTGAAACTTGCTCACTATGTACCTTTGGATCAATTAAATCAACTCTTAATATCTTACACAACTCCCACAGAATATTATTAGAGGCATTCCTAAATTGTATCAATCAAGGAAGTCTCTGCATTAGGAGTTTCCTATTCTGATGGAAACATAGGATTGTAAAAAAAAAAAAATAGATCATTTATTCCACAAATGGGAACAAAGCTAGCAGTTTCTTCCATGAACCTAGCTATCTGACAGAGAAGTTCATAGATGTCAGCAGAAAGTAAATTCCCTTAGGGCAAGACAATATCTTCAAGAACTCCAAATCCCTCTCTGCTGCCAAAGTATACATTTTTGGCACTGATGTTCTCAGGGCTGCAATGGATAAAAGGACAGCTTTGGAATCAGGAAGTCCTGCCTCTGAAACTTGCTCACTATGTCAACTCTTAGTATCTTACAAAACTCTCCAAGAATATCTTTAGAGACATTTTTAAATTGTAGTAATGAAGGAAGTCTCTGCCTTAGGAGTTTCCTATTGCGATGAAATCATAAGATTAAAAAAAATAGATCATTTATTCCAAAAATGGGGAAAGCTAGCAGTTTCTTCCATGAATTTAGCTATCTGACAAAGATGTTCATAGGTATCAGCAGAATGTAAGCTCCCTAAGGGCAAGGCAGTAGGCTGTAATGGATAAAAGGACAGCTTTGGAATCAGGATGTACTGCCTCTGAAACGTGTTTACTGTATACCTTTGGATCAATCACATTATCTCTTAGTATCTTACAGAACTCTCCAAGAAAATCTGTAGAGACATTCTTAAATTGTGTTAATGAAAGAAGTCTCTGCATTAGGAGTTTCCTATTGGAATAGAATTCTAGGATTGAGAAAAATAGATTATTTATTCCAAAACCAATCAAGCAATGGGGATATTTGTTTAAACGTGTGTCCAAAGGCTAGGAGGTTGGCCCATTTTTCACGCTTGACCAAGCCAGCCTCCCTCACTCTGGCCCATGGCCCTCACCTGTTCACTTACCAAACATACATCAGGATGACCGTCCGCCATCGCAGAACTGGGTGTGTCACAAGATTGAGAACACCAGGTGTTGAGTCTTGGATGTTCCCTGACCCTCCAAGTGGTTTCAATTTTATCCTCAGCCTCTCTTTTCCATTACCACAAGCTATGGAGTGCATTATGGCCTCGGCTTTTTCCACAGCCCCTTGGGAATGCAGCCACCTTGGTGATTCAGGGAGCAGACTGCCAAAAAAAAAAAGAAAGAAAGAAAGAAAAAGAAAAAGAAAAAGAAAGAAAGAAAGTGGGGGAGGGGGGCCAAGACCATGAAAACTCATTCCAGCCAGACACAATTTCCTCCGAGCCTCCCTTTTCTCCTTCACGAATCAGTTAGAGGCATAAGCTTATAAGGTCATCTTGCCTGCATTTTCAGACTTGGAGAACAGAGGGAGGGCTCAGCTGGTTTCCAGAGCCAGGAGAATAATCAGCTATTTCCGATTTCAAGGCAGCGCTAAGCAACAGCAATAGCTTGTCTGTCCCAGTGTTTCCAAATCAAGCAGATCTTCAAGGACACTTCGGCTTTCTGCTCTGTCATGGGAAAATAAACAAGTACCCAAGCCATTCGGGGTCACTGCCAGATCTGGGAACCCAGCAACCAGATAGAAAGAGGACCCTGCTTGGTAACCTGGGAAGTTTCCATCCTAAAACTTGGTTCTGAATTATCCCCTCCATAGCCATCCATAAACAAGTCTTCTCTATTCTGATCATGTAAAGGGTCTTAGTTGTTATGGAGTCTGGGCTGAGAGATTCTGAATAAGAGCTTGAAAGCAGAAGGAAATTTCAGAGTCATCTTAGGTTTACTAAGCACCTACTCTGTGCCAGGAACTGTGCTAACCCTTTCACTTGACCAAGAGGGAAACTGAGGTCACACAGGCAGGAAGCAAGAGGCAGCCAGGCTTTCTGATGCTAAAGCTGAGGTGCTTTACCCCATTCTTTAAGCTCAAATCCTCTCATTTTTGTAGCCCTAAAGTAGCATATTTAGCAGCAAAAGGACCTGGGATATCTTCCACTATGGAACTCCAAGTAGGAAAGGTATCATGGAAAATGGATGAATGGATGGTTGGACCTGGAGACAGAAAAACCTAAATTTGAATCCTTCCTCTATTACAGGCTGTCTTTGAAATTCCTGAGACTTCAGCTCCTGAGACATCTCTCCAAGTTCATTAGCTGCAGAGAAGATGCTAATAGAAGGCGTTTGCTCACCAAGAGTTCTCAGCATCAATTATGTGAAAGTCCAGTTGGGGGAAAAATAGAACATAAAGTGGGCGATCTCCCCAGGAGACAAAATCCAATTAATTAGTTACAAGCATGTCAATGCAATAAGACAACTATTTGGCACTAAGGGAGCCAGATTTCCCAGAGTTCTCCCCATGCATCATTTCAGTCCTACAGCTTCCATTTAAAAAAATAAAAATAAAAAAAACCAGATTCAAGAATTAGAGAACTTAGAGTTGTACTTTGGTTTCTTCCATGCAAAGCTTTCCAACAACTTACCAGGAAAGGAAAAAGAACAAAACCCCGAGAGAATTTGAGACAAAGGCCAAGGTGCGCCAGTCCCTGATGCAGTACCCTAACACGGCATAGAATGCAATGCCCACAGCAAATGTCATGTTGGCCAATGAGCCTGAAAATGAAATAAAATGAAAACAATAAACCCCAAACTCATCTTAAAATACTGGAGGAAAGTTACATAAAGAGGCAGTAAGGTCTTTGTGTAAAAACAAAAAACTAGAAACAAAATGGATACCCATCAATTGGAGAATGACTGAACAAATTTTGGTGCATGAATGTAATGGAATAGAATTGTACCTTGACAGCAATACAAGGTAAAGCACTGGGCCAGAAAACCTTTGCTTTTTCTTCCATTTCTAAATCTAAGATCCCCTTAATTCAGAGAAGTGGGGGAGGGCCTAGATGAACTGATGGACAGCAAAGTCAACAGAACTAGGAGAACAACATAAACAGTAACTACCCTAAATGAAAGTAATAGCAGTCAAACTCTGCCAAATTGTAAGGATCAGTCTCCATCCATGGAAACAGAAATCTTCCTCCCTTCTTCTTATTCACAGTGGCTGTGATACCCCAGTCTAGTCATCCAATTTCTCAGCATTGCAGGAAGGACCATAAGGCAAGACTATACACTGCATGTAAAGCAAGATCCTTCACCAGGATTTTGGTAGACCAATGAAATCAAAGGTCTGATTTTAAAAGCTTCAAGAACTGGCTTCATACTAATGAAATCATAATGAGTTTTTTTTGGCCAGGAGCCAGAGACAGCAGATGCAGAATGTTGATGGAGGGTGCAATGAGAGAAAAAGAAAGAAAGAAAGAAAGAAAGAAAGAAAGAAAGAAAGAAAGAAA
>JAJPUD010001970.1:137044-151184 GCA_023553655.1 Myrmecobius fasciatus
AAGAAAGAAAGAAAGAAAGAAAGAAAGAAAGAAAGAAAGAAAGAAAGGAAGGAAGAGAGAGAGGAAGAGAGAGAGGAAGAGAGAAGAAAAAGAGAGAGAGGAAGAGAGAAACAGAGAAACAGAGAGAGAGAGGAAGAGAGACAGAGAAACAGAGAGAGAGAGAGAGGAAGAGAGAAACAGAGAAACAGAGAGAGAAAGAGAATGAGTTTTTTAAGCACTTGCAAGCACTGTCAGACACAATAACTATGTTGGTTACATCTGCTTAACTATCTTTTTCTCTGTTTTAAGGAAGGTTCAATGGGTGAGGAGAAAAGTATAGCAGGAAGAGAATATGATGTTTACAAAAGGCACCAATTTAAAAAAAAAGAAAATATAGGAACTAAAATGTAATCAGAAATAAATGGCTCTTTTAAACTTGGTATAATTATTTGGGGAGGAATAGATGTTGGAAGGGACTTTGGGGATGATCTAGGAAGTTAAGTGGCTTATTCAGGCTCACAGCTGGTTCCTGCCATGGTCACACAGTCTATGTTCTTGGATGAAAGTGCCCAGAGCCTAGCCTAGGACTAGCCCACAGCAGGGGTTTAATCAATGTTCAGTGAACTGAATTGCTTCAAGGCAGCATCTAAAAAGTCCACTTATGGTCCAAGACAAGTCGCTTCCCCTATAAGATGGGAATTGTTACAAATGCCTGCTTTGACCTCATGGGGATCGCTGGAGAATAAATGTCTGCACCCTTGCTCTGAGGCCATTCATCAGCCCTCAATATGATTTATTCTTTGTACACAAAAGCCAGAAATCAGCCATGCCCTACAGCTTTTCTTAGGGGAAGCCATGAGGATTTGATTTTGTACTTTTATTGTTCTAGATTTTATGAGCTTCATGGGATATTAATTTGCTGCTCGGTGGGAGGTTCGGGCAGAGAGAAGGGCAAAGAACTCAGGGAAAGGACTCAGAGCAACAAGAATCACGTGGACAGAAGAGGCAGAAGAGGAGAAAGGAAAGGACACCTCAATTACCTTGCAAGGTTATTAGCCCAGCCAGAAGCATTAACTCAACGGAAGGATGCTTTAAATTAACTGCCGAAGACAAGAGATCCACTGAAAAAAAGGCTCCCTTCCCAGGCCAGAGCAAACCAGGGCTTTGTATGGAGGGATTAAGCACAAGAAATCAATCATGTGCGTCATTAAAAAAAAATGAAGCCTCCGCCATCCCAAAGAGCAAAATGGTCCTCATGATTGGAAAGGAAGAGGATGTATTATTAGCTCAGCAGGCAGGGGAGGAAATAAGGGGGATCTCTAAGGGACAGCATGGTTTTGAATAAGGCTTTTTTCCCTTCATAATAATGGCTAGCATTTATATCATATTTCCAATTATCTTACCTCATTGGATCCTAACCACAACCCTATGGGGTGAGTCCCCAATTGACTGATGAGGAAACTGAGGCTGAAGTGGCTGAGTGAGCTAGACAGGATTCACATTAGGTCTTCCTGACTCCCAGTCCTACTGGCTTTTGACAGCCCAAAAACTTGGGTTTCCCAGTCCTTGTCCCAAGTCTCAGGAGGGATGCTAGATTCAGTCTCAGCATCTATAACAGAGGAAAGGCTGTATCCTATGGCACCTGCCATCCATGTTCTGCTTTCAGGCTGAGACTCAGATTAAATGTGTGGTCTTTTCAGAGCTATGTTTTGGTGGCTGATGTCTCCCTGGGGTGTGGAGGCGACCCTTAGCTCCCCAAGGGTAGGCCTACAAAGGGCACACTGACCAAGGTGTTCCCCAGGCACCGAGCCACAGACAGAAAGGCCGTTCTCTAAGGACCAGCTCAGGTAATACACAGGCTGGTTTCCAGATACTCTGAGAATGAATTTTATCAGCTTCTTCATCTTGCAAAGACTATTGACTAAGTTGCTGAGAATGGATCTGTATCCATGGGGTGAAATCATTCAGTTCTATCCAGGAAGCACTGATTAAATGCCTGCTGGGGACTAAGAACTGGCAACTGCTGTCTCCTGGTTCTCTCAAACATCCTAAGGCTTCCTTTTCTTCTTCCTCCATTTTTCTTTAGTCCTCCCACTCTGTCCTCTTAAATCAGCCTTCCATCCCTATTCACACAGTGGATAGGATGCTGAGCCTGAAGTCAGGCTGGGGCTCAATCCTATCTCAGATAGTTACTAGCCTTGAGGCTCTGTCCAAGTCATTGAACAGAGTTCTTTGAGTTTGTTCTCTCAGTTTCTATGATGACAATAATGTTGCAGGCTATGTCATGGGTTTATTGTAAAGATCTCATGAGATAATAGGTGGAGAGTGCTTTGTGTTAGCTATATTGTCAGCTATCCTTCAAAATCTACCACTTTTGATATGTTCCTATTATTTGCACATCTCAGGAGCACCAATGGATGCACCATTCAAGCAGTCTCTCATTCCAGGCCTTCATTTCCTCCATAATGGTCTTTTCTGCCACTTCTTTGTGTGCAAATCTCCTTATGTCCCAGATTTAAAAGTACTCCCAGGACAATCTTCTCAATTTGTAAAGATGAATAAAAATCCATCTTTAGCTTCTCTACATGTCTGAATGAATGAATGAACAAGTAAATGAAAGAATAAATGAAAAAACATCCATCTAGCACGACTATGTTCCAAGCCCTGAGCTAAGGGCTGGGGATAAAAAAAAAAAGAAAGAAAGAAAGAAAGAAAGCAAAATAGTCCATGATCTCAAGGAAGTAGCATCCTACTGAGAGAGGACAACATGTAGAGGAAACCGTTGCCAAGGAAACAAGGGTTGGCAGGGAAGTCACAGGATTGGTGAGGAGAAAAACAGAACAATTGTTCAGTATGTCATCACCTGGCTCATCAATAATAGTAGCACTGAATCTCCTTTGCTTTTCTTACCTGTTAGTGCCCAAAATGATTTCCCTACATATTCTTGGGTTAAGACAAAAGATACTAAGGCCGTTCCTCCGTTCATAACACCAACACCAAGGCGAGACATGGCAAAGACTTGGAAAGTGGGGGCAAAGGCTGAAATATAGCCCAAAATGACATCAAAAAAGAGACCTGCAAAGACAAAAAAAAATTCCCGACATATTATAAAGATAGAGGGAATGAAAGTCTGGCTAGAACAGCACTAACAGAACCCAGGCTAAATCAGGATGCTCCTACTTAGAAGAGGTAATGGGCAATAGCAAAAGCATTCCAGGGATGGTGAACAGACAAGGCAAAGACTCAGGCACTAGAGCATTTTTGCAAGGAACTGCATGGAGAGCTCAGTAAATAGATGACAAAGTGTGGGGGAAGGGTAGAGAAAGGATTTGGAAAGTAGAGAGGCTTTAAATATCAAATAGAGAATTTCATATTGGATCCCGGATAAAGTAGGAACCAGTGGATTTTATTAACTAGAAAGAGCAACATGGCAGACCTAAAGCTTATGAGAATCACTTTAACTAGATGGTGCAGGGGAGATATTGAAGAAGAAAAACCAAGCAGAAGCTCAGGAGTTGGGGAATACCATGACCAGAGTGGAGGAAGAAAGACTAGCAACAGGTGAACAAATAGGAGACCCTTGTAATAATCCAGGTTAAAGGTAATAAATCTGGATTGAGTCAGTGACTAGACCAGTGAAGAAATAAGAATAAGGACATTTAGAAGAACATGAAAACCTTTTTTTTTTTTTAATTTAATTACTAGTATGAGTCTCCAGTAGATGAAATGAGATGGCCTCAGATTATCTTGAAGGTCTGGTTCACGTTCAAATCTATGATTTTATTTTCTATCACTTTGGACTTTGGCCATTTAATGTAGCTAGAAGAGATGGCAGACTCCTGACCAGGGAAAACCAGTGTCCCTTCATCTCTTACTGGGAAGACGATGTTCATCACACCCAGGCAATCCAATCAATCCTCTGGGTAACATGTTATCCACAGCAGGGCAGACCTCTGACTTCCTTCAGTCTTAGAGTGCTAACTGCTATGATTCAATGCTAAGGCTGCTGGCTGTTCCCTGGATGCCCTTCAACCTGCTCCTCTGACTTTCCCAGACCTCCACCACCCAACTACAACTCACCTGGACTGCCCAGGTAGAGAGCAACATCTGTATTTCTGCTCACCCACAAGTATTAGACACATGTACCAAACATTGAATTAAAGGAACTTTATAGAAAGAGAGTTAAGGGGAGGGCAGTGCACATAAAGCACATAGTCCCAATACCATGGGGCATAGTAGAGAGAGTGATGAACTTGGTTAGGAAAACCTGCCTCAAATCCTGCCTCAGTCAGTAAAAAGGAGAGGAGCTACAAACCCTACCCTTGCTGGCCAAAGGCAGAGTCTGTTTCCCCATTTGTAAAATGGGAATAATAATGTCTACAATATTTGTTGCAAGCCTGAAATAGCATTACATATGCAAATTATTTTGGAAGCTTTCAAGAAATATAGAAATGTTATTATGGTTATGATTATTTTCTCATTTTTCTTCTGATAGAGCATAAGTTGCTTGAGGCCACGGACTGTGGTCCATTTTTCTCTCCATTTCCAGCACGAATGGAGTGCTTTTCATGTAGTAAAAAACTTAATAAATATTTTGAGGACTGATTGGACTTGATTCCCTGGGCTTTTCATTGCAAATATATAGTAAATAGGCTCCAATATGGGTTTAATAAGCCAGCTTGGGAACCTAACCACCATTAACCACATGCTTCTAGAGGATATAAATATGTTTGTCAATTCCATCTATTTTTTCAAGTCAAGATATAGAACTACAGCTATTTGAAAGTTGTAAGTTGAACAAATCCAAATTTGTTCTTCAACTTGCAAAATCGTGACCTGTGCCATGGCAAGATAAGATTAACATGCCCCTCCTTTTTTTCCCCACTGTAAAAAAGGATATTAAATTTATTTTTCAAGAAAAGATTAGCCATCTATTTCCAGAGAGAGAACTATGGAGACTGAATGTAGATCAAAGCATAATATTTTTACCATTTTTGTTTGTTTGTTCATTTTTTTCTTTCTTGTGTTTTTGTTTTTTTTTTTTTCTCTTTTGGTCTGATTTTTCTTGCACAACATGACAAATATGGAAATGTTTAAAAGGATCACACACGTTTAGCCTATATGAGATTACTTGCTGTCTTGGGAAGGGAGGAGATAGGGGAAGGAGGGGAAAAAATTTAGAAGACAAAATCTTTCAAAAATGGATGCTGAAAATTATCTTTATATATATTTGGAAAAACAAAATACTATTGAGAAAAATAAATGAAAATATTTATTTTTAATAAATAATCAGCAAGATAATATATAAATAAATATTAAAATAAAATAATATATTTGAATAAAATAATTTAAAAAATAAAAAATAATAAATAAGCAGGAAAAAAGAAAAGATTAAATGATTTTCATAGGAAATTAAATGATTCTGGGAAATGAGATTGACATGTCTCTTATATCATGCATTTCAATTCAAGGAAGTACTTTTCCAGTGTTTGGCTTACCACTCAATGCTTCCATTATAATTATTTCTTTGTGCTATAGTCACATGTAAAGCAGAAACATTGATTAAATGCCAAGTGCCCATATACTTTATTCCTTTACAGATCCTTGGTTTCATTGGTATGAGCATTGTCTTTATTGATCATTAATAGAAATATGGCAACCAGGAGGAAAGAGATGATAATCCCTCAGTCCCTATTCTTCTGACACTATACCTGGAATACCATATTCATTTAAGGATAGATATTGACCAGCAAATGTTCATGGCTGGGTAAACAGAATATTGAGGGGTCTGGAGTTCATACTACACAAATGAATGTAAAAGTATTGATTAAATGCTTACTGTGAATGAGAAAGTTCCTACCCTCAGGGAGCTTATGTTCTAGTAGGAGAAGGCAATGCAGGGGGAAATAGTAGCCAGAAAAAGGAATGTCCAGGAAGTTGATGTTGATCCAGAAAACAGCCAACAGACACACTTCCAGAAGGAATTTTGCCTAGAGCCAAAGGTCAAAAGGGTTGTGTCTAGGGGTGGGAATGGATGGGAGGACTGGTTGAAAGATGTAGGAAGGTTTGGCTTGTAGAAGAAAAGGCTGGAAAAAGAAGGAAAATCTTCAAGTATTCAGTCTCAGAGGAAAGAATCAGAAAAAAGCAAATGGTACAAATTGCTTAGAAGCAAATTTAGGGTTAATTGAACAATTAGAGCTATCTAAAGGTGGTAGAAGGAGCCCTGTGACCTGTCCCTGATCCTGTACAGCAACCAAGAGCTGTTGTTGAACCCAACCCTCAGCCCAAATGTCATGGGCACCATCCAACACTAGAAGTCACTCTGGAATAAGCCACAGAGTCTCATTTACTTCTCTCAGGATCTCCAAGAGTTTTCTGCCACCCACTTCCTGCTCCAAGCCTTTCATCAGTGCTATTCTTTTCTTAGTTTGGTGGTTGGGATGGATTATCTAATCAGATCAAGAATGTGATACTCCCATCCTGTTTAGAAAACTCCTCCCTTTCATCCTCTTCTCCACTATTTCCTAATTACTCAAGCCTTCATGTATAGTAAGAAAAAAAATATTTAACTATTTTAATGGAAGCATAATAAAGCAGCAGTGTTACCTAAGATTAACTTTAACCCATAGAAATATAACCACAAGATTTAATCTCCCCACCCAAACCCCCTTGGTCCAATCCCCCAAGCACAGATTGGAAAGTGTGAAGAGGCTCCTAATGTTGGAATACTCACTTGCTTTCCACCCACTCACCACAGAAGACATGGCACCCACACTGTCTGGGAATCCCTTTATTTTAAGCACAGGAGCCTTGCTTTCTATAGTTTCTGACCTAGTTTTGCTCATGGAAGAACCTGCTTTGCTCACTACTGTGGCTGCTGTTCCTGCCTCCTGAGATGGCTTACTATTTAGCTCAGCTCCAAAACCAGCTGTCTATCCATTTTGCTTCACTGCCTTTCATAAAAGAAAAATCTATTTGGGATGGGAAAAATAGCATAGGCTCTAGTAACTTTCACTAGGAAGTATTAAATACCAAAGTAAAACAACAAAAACTCTAATAAAAACAAATTTGAAGAAGTTTCACCAGCTCAAGCACTCTATTATCTTGAGTTAGTCATAGAGTCAGATAGATGGTGAAATGGATAGAGCATTGGATAGAGTAAAAAAGACCTGAGTTCAAAAGTAATTTCCAACATTTACTGGTTATGTGACCCTAGGCAGGTCAATTAACCTCTATTTCTGTTTCCTCACATGCAGAAGGGGGATATTAGTATCTGCCTCCCAGGGTTGTTGTGAGGGTCAAATAAGATCATATTTCTAAAGTATTTTACAAACCTTAAATGCTATTAATTATTAAATATTAAATTATTATTTTATCAACATAATTTTATATTATTATATTTAATATAAATATTAAATTAAAAAGTATTAAATGCTAAACTATAAATGCTAACACTTGTTCATTAAAACATGTAAGTGTCTATTATAATCAAGTATCTATATTCTATGTGCTGGGAAGAAGGCAAAGGAAAATGATAGGATCCCTGCCCTCTGGGAGTTTCCAATTTAGCCATAGTTTCTCTCTGAGATTACAAATGAGGCAGAAATTAAGGGGGAGGGAATTTTAGTTAAATTGGGGAGGAAAGAGAGAACATTTTAAGAAAAAGCTGACAAGGGGCAGCTAGGTGGAACAGTGGTTAGAGCACCAGCCCTGAAGTCAGGAGGACCTGAGTTCAAATCTGGTCTCAGACACTTCCTAGCTGTGTGACCCTGGGCAAGTCACTTAACCCCAACTGCCTCAGCAAAAAAGCAAAAAAAAAAAAAAAAGATGACAAATGTCATGAATGAATGAGATAGAACAATTAAAAATAATTATGTCCAAAAATAGATATAATGTGAAAAAAGAAAAAAAAACTTTTTTTCTTTTTTCTTTTTAGGGAATAGGATTAGGAGCTTGGTGAGAAGAGAACTGTGAAAGCTGAGAATGAAGGAAATATGGAAATGGTTTGGGCCAAATGACACTTAAAAAGGATACCCCCAAATCAGAATGTTCTTAAAGTTATCCATTTCAAAAGAAGATTGAGATCCAGTAAACAAAGTTAAACTTAGCTGGATCAAAGCCCAGGAAGTCAGTCAAACAACAAATGTGCACAACTAACTAAAAAATATGTAAAAGGACTCTTTCAAAAGAGGATACCATTAGGGTAGAGAAGGGAACACTAAAAACAAAGAAGGAATTCTTAGTTTGAGTCTTGCCTTGGGCCATGAACCAGACAGTAATCATTTAGTAGGGTGCAGGATTCAAGTACTGAATTGTAGACTTTGGAGTGCACATCCAACCATTTCCCCCAAAAGGAAAAAAAAAATTAAGAATAATAATTTCTTTTGGTCTCCTTGTAGTAATTCTGGTTGCATACAGGAAATAAGCATATAAAAAAAGCATGAAAAATATTAAACACAGGACACTTCAACCCATTCCCACCCCCATCCCCTAAAGGCCTGAAAAACAGGAAACTTGGGCATATTTGTCATTTTCACATGGAATATCCAGGCATTTCTGTTCCTTTCTCCTCTCTTAACAATGGATTGTAAACTCATTAGGAGTCAACAGTGATACACAGCAGTTAAGAAGGTTAACTGGATCATGGGCTTCCTCAAGAGCAGTTTGATGTCCAGAACTGGGGAAGCTGACATTTCTCAATTCTCTGTCCTGGTCAGGCCACATCTGAGGCACTGTATTCAGTTCTGTGGGTCACAATCTAGGAAGGCAGAAGAACATGCAAAGGAAGGCTACCAACATAGCAAGGAGTCTTCAGTCCATGTCACAGAAAGAGTGGTTGAAGGAACTAAGGATGTTCAACCTTGAAGAGATGACTCAGGGAGATGATAGTATTTAGTCAGGGTTCAGCTTTTGATATATCCAGAACTCCTATGGAATCTAGTTAATTGATATGCTTTGGAGATTATAGATTTAAATCTGTAAAGGATCTTAAAGGTCATTTATTCTCTTTGGATACAATGACAAGTTAGATGAATTAAAGATGAAAGGGACATTAGAAGGGCTTTGAAGGAGAAGCAGTGAAAAGAGGATTGGGTCTGGAATGAGGGGACCTGACTTTGAATTGTAGCTTTACTATAGACTTACTACCTATGCAGCCATAAGACAGCCCTTTACCTCTCTGGGCCCTGATTTATTCATCTGTAAAATGAATGGTTGAATTTTGAAACACATTCCAGCTTGAAATGCATTATCCAACTGGACTTATTCTAAGTTCCACTGACCATATAATGGTCAATACTCCTAGGACCACAGAATCTGATTGTCCATGCATATCTGTGAGAAATTTGTATAAATGAAAACAAAAATTTGTAGAATAATCAACTTGAACAAAACCAATAAGCATTTATTAAATGCCCATATAGTGCCCATATATTGGGCACGATGTTGAGTTCTGGGCAAACACAAGCAAAATTGAGACAGGTCCTGTTTTAAAGGGATTTACATCCTATCAATGATATATGCATATAGATAAGTAGATTAAGAATATGAATAAAAGGTTATTAGGAAAGAAGGGCACCAACAGAGAGATCAAGAAAAGCAAAGTTTGAAAAAAATAAGGAAAAAACCTCTTCCCTTTAAAAAGATGTAGACATGTATATGCATTTGTGTGTTAGCATATGTGTATGTAAAGCCCAAAAGTAATAAAGAGACACATGATGGGTTTCCATGGATGACATGTTCAGAAACTAATGAAAGAGACATGACTAAAAAGATATAGGATTGAACAGTTGATGAGCTGATCAAGGAACAAGAATGAGGGATCTTAAATGGACAGCCCAAGGAATATATTGTCACCTTAAAAAGAAAAAACAAAAGCATTAGGGAAGACTTCTAGTATGTTGGGTGGCTCCTCTATGGAGTCTCTAGGGGAGAACATGGACAACAATCAGCATCGATGAAAGGAATAGACACACTGATCAGACCAGAACCACTGAAGCCCTTTGGAAGACATTTGTATGTATATATCAGCATCAGGTTCATATATCCATTAGATTGTAATTTCCATGGAACCTCTTACAACATCCAGAGACATGCTAAGTAAAGATAGTAAAACTATATCCATTTGGGTACTGTGAAATTGGGGGGTTAAACTAATTTGAGCTCATTCACACTAAAAGTCCAGCCCAATTTGTCTCAGTTGGGAACAGAAGTAACTGGACCAGTTGCTATGGAGACGCCTTGCAAAGACATTCTGAGTCTATTGGTAGGAAGTGACCAACAGTTTAAGTGAATATAAATCCACATTTTATTATTGTCCTTTCTGGCGATGAGCTAATGAAAATCCCTACATCCCAATTCACTTGGTTTATGAAGGTGCCAACATTTAAAAGTCATTTTTAAAGGTTTGGAAGTGGGGAGGAAGAAGGGATGATCAAATTACATCATGGTTTAAATGTATAAATAGAAATTTCAAAACAAGCCAAAAGCTATTAGGATTTTAGGAAGAAGTCTTGGAATGTTTTTTAAGCCATCCTGTAAAAAAAATTTTTTTCAGACAGCAAGATTTTGTCCCCTGTTCTCTCCCTTATCTTATCTCACACACCATCCCCCTCCCAAAAACCCTTGAGTGCATTGGAAGGAAATTGGTTTTCTTAATATCATGATAGAAAGGCGAATGATAACAATGACAGTTGCTATGACTGACTATACTAGCTGACTTGTAACACCTAATTAAACATTCAAAGGTCCTATCAATTCCCTCCAACAGAAGTAACATGATTACAGTATTAAAAAAAAAAGGAAATGCTGCCTTCTAATTAGCTATTGATGGTGACCTGGATCTCTCATTTACTGATGAAGGTGGTCCAAAGTCAGTCACTGACCAGTGGCCTCATTGCAATAAATAATGCTTACATCTAATAGTGAATGACATGTCCAAAAAGATTTCAGTAGGTTAGAACATTGAATTCAACCACAATGAAATTTAATAAAAAATAAATAAATAAATAATAAACAAGATTCTGTTGCTGCTGCTGTTGTTATTGAGTTGGGTCTGATTCTTTATGAACCCATTTGGGCTTTTCTTGGCAAAGATACTGGAATGGTTTGCTATCTTCTTCTCCTGTTAAGCTTCTACATTTAGAATAAAAAAAATTTTGTCCATAATAGTGGGGTTTTTCCCCAATTACATGTAAAACAACTTTTAACATTTTTAAAAATAAAATGGTGATATATTGGATTACTTGCCATCTAGGGGTGGGGGTGGGGGGAAAGGAGGGGAATTTGGGACACAAGACTTTCCAAGGATCAATGTTGAAAAACTATCCATGGATATATTTTGAAAATAAAAAGCTCTAGTAAATAAATAAATAAATGAAATTATGAGCTGCAAATTTTCTCCCTCTTTCTCTCCTCTCCCTTCTCCACAAAATGGTAAACAATTTAATTTGGTTGTAGATATACAATTATGGAAAACATTTCCATATTAGTCATGTGGTGAGAGAAGAAAGAGAACAAAATGAAAAAGCTACCCAAATAAATAAATAAATAAGCCTGCATTCAGTCTCCACCAGTTCTTTCTCTGCATGGTGATAGCATTTTCCATCATGAGTCTTTTTTTTTAATTTTTTTTTAAATCAGCTTCACAAGTACAAGATGGGCAAGCTCTGACTAGACAGCAATTGATTTGAAAAAGATTTGGGTGTTTCAAAAGACCACAGGTTCAACATGAGTCATGAGCTTTCTCCTTATCTTGCCCATCATAACACTCCCCCAGCCATCCCTGTACCATGTCGATGCACCTGTGTACCTTTCTCTCACTCCCAAATCCAACTCTGACAAGAGCAAAGAAATCAATAGTACCAATCCTGGAAAAGATGTGTCCATCATTTGTCCTATGTCTCCACCCTGTCCAAAACACTCCTCTACAGTTACCATTCATTCCTTTATCTGAGCTATTTTCCTCTAGCAGAATATAAACTCTTGAGGGCAGAGATTATTTTTGTTTGCTTGGTTTTTTTGCAAACATTTGGCCTGATCACTCTGGGGTACCCCTTCGCTATTGGGGTCCTAGGCTTATATAACATCAAGTCCTATACCCCATTAAAATCAACCAAAAAAACTCCCCCTTGCTTAGAAATATTCCTCCTCAGTGGGACAACTTAAGGGTAGAGGAATGAGGGGACTGCTCTATTTTCCCCCCCATAATAACTTCTGTATGATCAACTCCCTGATACCCACTCTCCTCCCAAGGATGAAAAAGCAGCATCTTCTCTCTTTGCCTTTATTTGATTTCTGTCTCCATGGTTCCTGAAGCACTGGACCTATCTCACAGGAATTCTCCTTGACATGCCCAACCTCTGACATTATGTCAGGATGCTCTAAGCTTATAAACCTTAGACAGACAGAGGTCTCAAACTCCCAGCAGCCACACCAGTCTCTCAAGATTCATCTTAAGAAATATTGAAAGCCAGGACTGGGACCGTGAACCCTGTTTCTTGAGGAGGACACCCCGTTTCCCTAACTAAACCCCAGATAGGACTTAGGGATTTCCCCTGAACCCCATTTCCCCATAACTTTATAAGGAGAGCTCTTAAGGGCCAGGCAGTGTGTCTTCACTTCCCCAGCACAGTGTCAGGCACATAATAAGCACCTACTAAAAGCTTTCTCATTCACTGATTTATTCATTCAGGTACTCACTTCTTATTCCTACTAGTTGTTCTGTGGAAAGGACATCTCAGGAAAAAAAAAAAAAAGAAACTACTTTGAGTCTCTTACCTGTCAAATACACTGGCTTCCTGCCAAATTTATCTGATAATGGGCCAAAGGTGATGTTTCCAATGAGCAGCCCCGCAAAGAACAAGGATGACGCCAGGCTCACTTTATAGGCTTCCTGTTTGATTAAGCACCACTGTGGAGAACAGGAAGATGCTATTTTAGCCTCTCTTTCTTATACAGATGACGTCATGCATTTAAGCAGAATACAGCCTAGAACGTGACTGCTCCTGCACCAGGGCTAGAGCTGGGAAAGCCCCCTCCCCAGCACAAGCTTCTCAAAAGGGAGATGGAAGCCTGAGTTCTTAGCCCAGATGAGCTTGCAAAGCAAAATGGATGACTATTCTGCAAACATATTGTAGCACTTCCAGTGTAAATAGTTCCCATTGCCAGCCCTTTTCCTCTTATGATAAATGAATCATTGAAAAAACAACTCAGACTTATGGATTTTCTGCTTCCCTCCCCCTGTGCGTGTCTGTCTGTCTGCTGTCTGTGTGGTGTCTCTCTCTGGCTGCCTGTCTCTGCCTCCCCCTCCTTTTCTCTTTCCTCTCTTTCTCTCTCTCTTCCCTCTCCCTCTTTTCTGTCTCTCATACTCTCTTCCTCCCTCCTTCTTACCAGCTCATATACACAAACATAAATATATATATTTTTTTCCTATCCATCAATCTCTTTCTAAGGTAAGAAAGAGAGGAGAGGAGAGGATAGAAGGGAGGGAAGAGAGGGAGAAAGAGAGAGAGGAACAAAACAGAGGTAGAGATAGATGAGAGAGGAGATCAAATACATGGAGACAGACAGACAGCTAGACAGAGACAGAGAAAGAGAGAGAGGGACAGAAAGAAAAAGAGAGATAGAGACAGAAAGGGAGAGAGAGAGGGACAGAGGGAAAAAGAGAGAGAGAGAAACAGATAGAGACAGAAAAAGAGAGTCAGGGACAGAGAAAAAAGAGGGATAGAGACAGACAGACAGAGACAGACAGACAGAGAGAAAAAGAGAGAGTCAGGGACAGAGAGAAAAAGAGAGATAGAAACAGACAGACAGACAGAGACAGATAGACAGAGAGAGACAGGGACAGAGGAAAAAAGATAGAGACAGAAAGAAAGAGAGATAGGGGCAGAGAGAAAAGAGAGATAGAGACAGGCAGACAGAGACAGACAGACAGAGACAGAAAAAGAGAGTCAGGGACAGAGAAAAAGAGAGAGAAACAGACAGCTAGACAGAGACAGAAAAAAAAGAGAGAGATAGGGACAGAGAGAAAAGAGAGATAGAGACAAGCAGACAGAGAGAGATAGAGAGAGACAGGGACAGAGAAAATAAAGAGATAAAAGACAGAGACAGCCAGATAGATGGACAGACAGAAAGAGATAGACAGACAGGGACAGAGAGAAAA
>JAJPUD010001970.1:151194-178076 GCA_023553655.1 Myrmecobius fasciatus
GAAAAAAAGGGATAAAAGACAGAGACAGCCAGGTAAATGTACAGACAGAAAGAGATAGACAGACAGGGACAGAGAGAAAAAGAGAGACAGACAGAAAGAGAGGGGGGAGGGGAGAAGAAAGAGAGAGAGAGAGAGTTAAAGGAAGAGGGAGGAAGGGAGGGAGGGAGAGGGAGAGGGAGAAAGCTAAAGGAAGAGGGAGGGAGGGAGGGAGAGGGAGAGGGATAGGGAGAAAGCTGGAGGAAGAGGGAAGGAGAAAGGGAGGGAGGGAGAGGGAGAGAGCTAGAGGGAAAGAGAAAAACACTTCAGTTTCTCTACACATCTGAGTGGTTTTCAGAAATCTATCAGTGGCAGCTCAGTTTGTGATTTAAGTGAAGTTAAATCATCTTATCCCCCTCCATAGGCTCCCCTGGTATCTACTTCACTCCCAAGTTAGGCACACAGGAACGGGGATGTGAGTATTTGCAGATGGGGAATTGGAAAGGTAGCAGAGAGTCTGCCAAGCCCATAATCATTTTGCCAAAGCATCTGGGAAAATGCAGGGGCCAAGAGCCTGCCTGACTTGGGGGGGATTGGGGCTTAGGAAGTGCAGGAAGGAGAATGGAGCTGGACAATGGACCTTTCTCTGCAAACCCCTGGGAGAGCTCCAGAAACAATGATATAAACCTCTATGAACTAAGGTGGCTTCTTGGGGACCTTCAGACCCATCACTCAAGGGGGATGGTGATGCTGGGCAGGGCAACTGCTGCAGAGGTGTGATGGCAGGAAGCACTTCCCAACAATCCACATTACCCAAGAGGGGATGCTTCTGGAGGTAGTGGAAACCCCTTCTTAGGTCTTCAAGAAGGGATTGATTATTTTGGGAAGGTAGTAGTGAGTAGAAAAACAGGTCTGGAAGAAATGGTCTCAAACACCTACTAGCTGGGTAAGTCACTAAACCTCTGCCTTCCTCAGTTTCTTCAAATGTAAACCAGGTGTAATAAAAATTCTAATAATAAACTAGGGGTAATAAAAATTAAAAGAATAACTCCCTGCCAGGGTTGTTGTGAGAATCAAAAGAGATATTTGTAAAATGTTCAGCACAGTGCCTGTCACATAGTAGGTGCTATATAAAAGCTAGCTAGTACTATTGTGCTGCACTCATTTTTCAGATCTAGGTGGTCACTGGGCTTCCTTCCAGCTCTCCCATTTTGTGACTCTGCTGAAACAGAATACAATCTCCTAAAATGGTTCCTGACCAGGTCCCTGAAGCCAGAAACCATGGTTACCTACAGAGGAGTTTTTTCCCAAGCAGAGCTCAGGAGTACCCTAAGAGGAAGCACAGGAAATATCATTGTCAAGCCCCCCAATTCATTCAAAGCATAATTACCTTTCATATTTGACTACAAGGTAAAGACAGATGTTCCCTTCAAACTGTTCTCTGCTTGAATACCTGTATGTTGCCATATAATTTTCTTTTTAGTGGTGGGAGGTATTTTAATGCTTTCATGGACAGAGTTAAGAAATAGAGGAAGGGAATGAAAATGAGAAAACATTTAAATTCTAGTTATTACAAATAAGAGATCATTGACATCATTTTTTGTTGTTGTTTTAATTTAGAGAGGCAGGGTACATGATCCTGACCTCAGAGTCAGGAAAATCTCAGTTCATAGTCCAGCTGCCTGACTCTGGACAAGCCAAAAATCTCTCTGCCCTCTCCCATCCCCAGTTGCTAATGCCTTTCCCTATCAGATTGCCTTCTGTTGACTCTGTATCTATCTTGTATGTTCAGAGTTGTTTGCCTATATTGTCTCTCCCTTAAACTGCCTCCCTGAGGGCAAGCACAGACCCTTTGGACCTTCGTTGCCTCCTATGGGAATGGGGAGAATAATCCCAGAAGTACCAACCTTCCTGGGTTCTTGGGAGACTTGAAACTGTATGTAATTGTAATTACAATGTAATTGTAAGTTATTACAACTGATACAGTTTTATTCACTAGGGACCGGAAGAGGTTTAGCCGTGTACTTCCTAACACAGATGAGCATCCAATCCCAAATACTCAGTGAATAGCCCAGAACCCTTACTCCTACTTCCCGACTGACCCATTTACTCCAGTAGTTCAAGAATCCAAAATTTCATCAGGGAGGCAACGCCCTCCACAGATTTATCTTGTGCACCTGCGCTCCTGCCCTCAGCAGCTCATCCCTGTGAACTACTGTGGCTCCCCAAATCCCCCATTTCCCAATTGGTTTTCTGGTAGTGCCAGAAGATTGGGCCACACGGTTGGCAGATGCACAACCTGTGACTGCCCCAGGTCGCCCGAGCAGAGGCAATATAGTCTGGGGGCAAAGAATCCATTGTCAGTGGCAGTGAGTTCGAATCCCACTTCTACTACATGGATGCTCCTGGGCAAGTCTCTCCCAGCTCCCATGTGAATCTGTGGCCAAGTCCCATGGATCCCTTTCCATTATATGCCTTATCTAATCAGGCATTGCCCCCACCCCACTGTGGGCCTTCATTACCTCACCCCTGGGCTGTTGGACCAGGCTTCCCATTGGTTTCCTTGGCCCAGACCCGTCCATACTAAACTCTGCTCTCAAAATGATTTTCCTCAAGCACAGCTCCCCACATGCCACCCCCCTGCTCAATAAATTGTAATGGTTCCCCTAGGACCCAGGATCGGACATAAAATCTGCCTGGTTTCTAAAACCCTGCATAGCCCAGCTCCTCCCTACCTCTGCAGTCTCCTTACATTTTGCTCCTATTGGCTCACTCCAAAGTTGAGTGACACTGGCTTCTTGCCTCTCTAGCCCCGCCTTTCTGCAGGACACATTACATCATAACTCAGGCATTTTCATTGGCTAAACCCAGGCCTGGAATTCTCCCCCTCCTTTCCTTGGCTTCCTTCAAGGTGCAGCTTTGAGCTGGTATTTTATTGTGCGTAGGATTTTATCCCACCTTCTACCAGAAGCCATTTTTATGGTCCTTAATGCTAAATCTTGTGTCTCTGGACCACCTCCAAATTCTCCCATCCAGCTCTTGTCCCTACGTAGTCATTTTTATGTCTATAGTGTACATACACAGTGTATAGTGTGTATACACAATGTATAGTGTACATACACAGTGTATAATGTATATACACAGTATAGTGCACACTGCCATATCTCCCCCTCCCCCTCCATTAGACTGTGAATTTCTTAAGAGCAGGGACCATGTTTGCTCTTCTCTATATATTCAGTATTTTGCCCAGTGCCTGGCACATAGTAGGTACCTATTAAATTCTTATTGACTTGACTTGTTGATTTCACCTCTCTAGAGCTCAGTTTTCTCACCCGTAAAATGAGAGCCGGATGGACTAAATGATCTCTGAGAACTTTTTTGCCTCTAAATCTATAACACTATGACTTTATCCCTAAGAGGAGGAGGCAGACCACTGTAGCCTGCAAGTCCTATTCCAGCTTGAAGTCTGTGGTGCTGTGATATCCCAAATGGAAAAATACAGCCCTTTCCCACAAAGGGATCATTTTGAATGATGGCTCCTGTCAGTTCTGCCTCAGTAAACCTGTGCTTTTCATCTCCAGAGAATGCTCAGACTCCCAGTTCCATCCAGGAGACTCCACTTACTAAATTAGCCATCTTTCCTTCACTGTAAATATATGAAATTAGGCAATGGAGGAGGGGACCCTCAAATCTTAGAAAAACAGTTCTAAGTTCCTGGGACAGAAGTATTGCTTGGGGACACCCTGGGTGCCCACTGTGGGACTTCACAAATCAGTAGCAGCTCCAAAGCAACAATCATTTCCACACAGACCCACTGGGATGAACATGTGGGCAGAGAGTGGATGGCAAAGCAGATTTTCCCAAACAGCTGCAGTGTGAGCTGTCGCAGTTATGTGGGCGGCAAGTGAGGGACCTGAAACAACCTTATAAAGGCATACTGAAGCACCAGTTTAAACAACATGGTAAAGGTCTAGGACAGTAGAAATGTTAGTTACTCAGTCATTTATTAGACACCCACTATGTGTCATAACTAGGTGCCTGCTTGTGTGCCAGGCACTGTGCTAAGAATTTAGGATAAAGGAAAAATAAAACATGTATAACCTATATCAGAGTGCTTATTATCTCAATAAACCATGTCTAAAAACATTTTTAATGTAAAAAATTGTTTTCACATGCAGTTTTTAAAAAAAGGAAAACCATGTTTGCTTTTCTGTATGTATTCAGTGTTTTGTCCAGTGCCTGGTACACACTAGGCAGTTAATAGAGTCTTGTTGACTTGACTTGTTGATTTCACCTCTCTAGACCTGTAAATGGGAAAGGAATGGGCTAGATGATCTTGGGAACTCTTTTACCTCTAAATCTCTAACACTATGACTTTAGAGCCAAGAGGGGGAGGTGGACCCCATAGTCTGAAAGCCTATTCCAGCTTGAAGTCTAATTGGGATTCAATATTCAAATAACTACACACAGAAGCCATTCTTTGCCTCAGTTGCCATCTAGCACTAAATGGGCGTGGCCCCAGTCAAACTGAGACCTGCTGAGCTTAAAAAGCCCAGGGTTTCCCACTGCATCCAGGGCCATCTCCAGTCATCCTGCTCTCTATCTGGCCACTGGACCCAGACGGCTCTGGAGGGGAAAGTGAGGCAGGGGACCTTGTACACTCCTTCCTCACTCACTCACATTCAATCCACTCACATGTCATGGCATTCCCTCCCTGATATCAGGGTTTTCTTTGAGAACAAAGCACAAACAACAACACAAAAGATCCTCCCTATCTCTGCAGTAGATCTATGGAAGCAATCTCAGAGGGAAAGATATTAAAGCAACAGGACCTACAAAGGCTTCTTGCAGGGGTATTATTTGAGCTGAATATTGAAGGAAACAGGGAAGTAGAAGTGAGGATAGAGGTAATCTAAACATGGAGGGCATCAGAGTGTCTGAGGAAGGGCAAGATTTGTACCACAGAATTTATGAAAAGAAACAAAGCTTAAGACTAGAAAGATAGGAAAGGCTCAAGAGATTAAAGGTTTTAAAATCCAAACAGACAACTTTGTATATGATCCTCAAAGTAATAGGGAGCCATAGGAGTTTATTAAGATAGGGGGGAGGGTGACAAAGTCAGACATCCACTTTAGGAAAATCAATTTGATAGCCAAGTAGTGGATGGGCAGAGTGGGAAAGACATGAGGCAGGGAGGTTAGAAGGTTATTGGAAGAGTCTGAGTTTGGAATATGAGGGTGCTGTCTGTGAGAATCAATGGAACAGGAAACATACTGTGGAAATCATGAAGGCAAAATTGAAAACAGATTGGATACGTGGGGAGAATGAGAGAGAGGAGTCCAGAGCAACACTAAAGTCCTAAGTCTGGCCATTGATGCTGGCCATTCAGGAGAGGGGAGGGTTTGGGGGGAAAGATAATGAGTTCTACTTTGGACATATTGTAGTTCAAGCTGGAATGCATCAAGAATTGGCCCATTTTCAACAAGGCAGTTGGCCCCTTGAGATGAGGAGAAAGCAACAAGGAGGCACAGACTTTTAGAGAGTGGCAAGGAATTGGGGCAGTCCTATGGCCTGAAGGTCAAGGTTCATCTTTCTGTATGTATCATGTAGAAAGGAAGGCTTGGTCACCCATTGCTGTCTCTAAACAAATAATCACTTGTTTAAAAAAATAATCAATCAATATACATTTATTAAGTTCCTACAATGTGCCAGGCACTGTGCTGTGTGCTGTGGATATAAAAAGAGCTAAGACAGTCCCTGCCCTCACGGAGCTTACTTACAGTCTATTTATTGTAGGGAGACAACATGCAGACAAACACATATAAATCAAGCTATAGACAAGATTTAAATAGGAAATGATTTTAAAAGAGAAATCACTAGAAATAAGAGGGGTTAGGGAAGGCTTCCTGTAGATGGCAAGACTTTAACTGGACCTTAAAGGAAGCCAGGGAGGTCAGTAGAAAGCGAGTCAGGAGACAGAGAGTTCTAGGCATGGGACACTGACAAAGAAAATGCTCAGAGCTGAGAGATGGGAATGTCTTGTTCCTGGAACAGCCAGGAGACTTAGTGTTCCTGGGTCAAAGAGTACAAGGTGGAAAGTAAGATAGGACTGGGCTAGGGGATGAAGAACTTTTGTATTTATTCCTGGAAGAGCCACTGGAGTTTATTGAGCAATCAGATTTACCATTAGGCAAACTCTGTAGTGTATTTATTTGTACATAAGGGTCTGCCTAGTAGAATGTAAGCTCGTTGAGGGCAGGAACTACATCACCTTTACACTTATCTCTAGTGTGAGTCCAGTGACTGGCACATGGTAGATACTTGGTGGACTGAAGTGAACTCTAGAACAATACCAGCTCTCTGTGGTTGTATGCCAAAAGGATTATGAAAAGAGGCAGCCATCCCTCCAGTTCTGAACGATTTGCTATGCTATTCTGCCTCGCCACATTTAAATTAACCTGAAATGACATTTTTCACGATTTGCCAAATTACTCAGATGCCCACAGCACACCAAGTGCTAATTTTCTCTTTTCCATTCCCCAGAATCAATTTAATCACCAATGTTATTAATTTTTGTACAGAGAGCCAGAATAGCATAAGGACTAGAAGGTCGGTCTCGGATGCAGGAAGAATTGGCTTGGTGTTCCTCCTCTGACACAGATTGGCTGTGTGACTTTGGGCAAATAACAGAACCTCTCAGGGTTCCAGGCAACTCTCTGAGACTCTAAGTGTGTTGACACATATGAGTGGAAGGAAGTTTCTACACCACAAGATTCCCACACAGATAAAACTATAGCTGTGGTTTAAAAAAAAAAAAAAGCTATACATTACATTTATCAGGACAACCTGGGTTCAAATACTTCCTCTAATACATATTGGCTGTGTCATCCTAGTCAAGTCATTTGATTTCTTGGTGTCTCAGATAACTCTTACAAACTTCAAACTTAAAAAAAAAAAGTGCTGGACTGAATTAGTAAGAAAGTTTCCTTACTAAGAAATCAAGGTCTAGACCTTCTAAATTAGTCTTTCCTAAAATATCCATGTTTTTTTAAAAAGCTTTTTATTTTCAAAACATATGCATAGATAAATTTCAATATCCATCCTTGCAAAACCTTATGTTCCAATTTTTTTGCTCCCCTCCCCCAGCCCCTCTCTTAGACATCAAGTAATCCAATAAATGTTAAACATGTGCAATTCCTCTATACATATAGCCACAATTATCTTGCTGCATAAGAAAAATCAGATCAAAAAGGAAAAAAAAGAAAACAAAAAGCAAGCAAACAACAACAAAAAAGGTGCAAATATTATGTTATGATCCACACTCAGTCCCCATAGTCCTTTCTGTGAGTGAAGTTACTCTTTTCACCACAAGATCATTGGAACTGACCTGAATCACCTCATTGTTAAAAAGAGTCATGTCCATTAAAATTCATCATTGTATAATCTTATTGTTGCCATGTATAATGATCTCCTGGTTCTACTCACTTCACTTAGCATCAGTTCAGGCAAGTTTCTCCGGGACTCTTTGAAATCATCCTGCTGATTGTTTCTTACAAAATAATAATATTCTTAGAAATGTTAGCTTTGGCAATGAGAGAAAAAAAGATGAAAGGAATAAGCATAGGTAATGAGGAAACCAAATTATTACTCTTTGCAGATGATATGACGCTATACTTAGAGAACCCTAGAGAATCAGCTACTAGAAACAATTCACAACTTTAGCAAGGTGGCAGGATACAAAATAAATCCACATAAATCAGCAGCATTTTTATATATTACCAACAAAGTTCAGTAGCAAGAGATAGAAAAAAGAAATTCCATTCAAAATAACTGTTAATAGTATAAAATATTTGGGAATCTAATTGTCAAGGGAAAGGCAGGAACTATATGAACACAACTGCAAAACACTTTCCGGACAAATAAAGTCAGATCTAATTAGTTGGAAAAATAACAAGTGCCCAAGGTAGGCCAAGCTAATATAATAAAAATGCACTACTACTTAGATTAATCTACTTATTTAGTGCCATACCAATCAAACTCCCAAGAAACTATTTTACAGATCTAGAAAAAATAATAACAAAGTTAATCTGGAAGAACAAAAGGTCAAGAATTTCAAGGGAATTAATGAAAAAAATGCCAATGAAGGTGGCTTAGCTGTACTGGATCTAAAACTATATTATAAAGCAATGGTCATCAAAAACATTTGGTACTAGTTAAGAAATAGGATAGTTGATCAGTAGAACAGGTTAGGTTCATGGGACAAAATAGTCAATAATAATAATAATCAATAGCAATCTAGTGTTTGACCAGCCCAAAGACCCTAGCTAACTCACTATTTGACAAAAACTGCTGGGAAAATTAGAAACTAGTATGGAAGAAACTAGGCATTGACCCATACCTAAGATGGTACATCTTACTACATACCAAGATGAAATGGGTTCATGATTTAAACATAAAGAGTGATATTAAAAGCAAATTAGAAGAACACAGACTAGTTTACATCTCAGATCTGTGGAAAAGGAAAGAATTTGTATCCAAAGAAGAACTGAAACTCATAACTGGACACCAAATAGATAATTTTGATTATATTAAATTAAAATGCACAAACAAATTTGTACAAAGTTAATTTGTACAAACAAAACTAATGCAAACAAGATTAAAAGGGAAGCAATAAATTGGGAAAACATTTTTACATTTAAGGATTCTGATAAAGGCCTCATTACTAAAATATATGGAGAATTGACTCAAATTTTTAAGAATTCAAGCCATTCTTCAATTGATAAATAGTCAAAAGATATGAACAGATAATTTCCAGATGAAGAAATTAAAACCATTTCCAATCATATGAAAAGATGCTCTAAATCACTATTGATCAGAGAAATACAAATTAAAACAACTCTGAGACACCACTATACAACTCTGAGATACCTTTGAGATTGGCTAAGATGACAGAAAAAGATAATGATGAATGTTGGAGGGGATGTGGGAAAACTGGGACACTGATACATTGTTCATAGAACTGTGAATGGATCCAGCCATTCTGGAGAGCAATTTGGAACTATGCTCAAAAAGTTATCAAACTGTACACACCCTTTGATCCAGCAGTGTTTCTACTGGTCTTATATCCCAAAGAGATCTTAAAGAAGGAAAAGGGATCCATGTGTGCAAAACTGTTTGTGGCAGCCTTTTTTGTAGTGGCAAGAAACTGGAACCCGAGAGGATGCTCATCAGTAGAAGAATGGCTGAATAAGTTATGGTATATCAAGGTTATGGAATATTATTGTTCCATAAGAAATGATCAGCAGGATGTTTTCAGAAAAGCCTGGAGACACTTACATGAACTGATGCTAAGTGAAATGTGCAGAACCAGATCATTATACACAGCAATAGCAAGATTATATGATGATTAATTCTGATGGATGTGGTTCTTTTCAACAATGAGATGACGGAGGCCAATTCCAATGATCTTGTGATGAAAAGAGCCATTTACACCCAGAAAGAGAACTGTGGGAACTGAATGTGGATCACAACACAGTATTTTCACTCTTTTTGTTGTTGTTTGCTAGCATTTTGTTTTCTTTTTTCTGGTTTGATTTGATTTTTCTTGCGTAGCAAAATAATTGTGTAAATATTTTTACATATATTGGATTTAACATATATTTTACATATATTTAACATATATTGGATTACTTGTCATCTAGGGGAGGGGGCAGGGAGAAGGGGGGAAATTTGGAACACAAGGTTTCAAAGGGATCAATGTTGAAAAATTAGCCTTGCATTTGTTTTAAAAATAAAAAGCTTTTAATAAAATAATAATAATAACATTCCATAACCTTCATATACCATAACTTATTCAGCCATACCCCAACTAATGGGCATCCACTCACTTTCCAATTCCTTGCCACTACAAAAAGAGCTGCTACAAACATCTAAAATTTCCTGTTTAAGGCTATAAACCATGCTGCTTTTTCCACATCAGGCTTCTTTTATTGTTATATTTGTATTGAGGACAAAGAATTACCAATCTACATTATAAAACCACTATTTAAAAGAGGTGTTTACATATAAAAATGTTTGCTTTTTCCAGGGTCTTTTTGTTCTTTCTACCGCAGAAAACTTCATCTTCCATCTTCATGCTTCCATCTTCCAGCTGACATTCATGTCTGGAATTCTCTCCCTTCTGATCTCCAGTTCTTGGAACTCCTGACTTGTCAGGGCTTAGTTCAAATGCCACCTTCTAAAGGAAATCGATCCCATCCTGACCCAGACCCTTCTATTTAACTATTCTGTGAGCATCCTACTTATTTACATGCTGTCTCCCCCATTAGATTGGAAACTCCTCAAGGGAAGAGATATTTTTACTTTTTTTAGTTTGTCTTCTTAGTACTTAGAGTGTCCAGTACATAGTAAACACTTAATAAATGTTTGTTGATTGGTTAATAGAAACCATGTCTTATTACATTCCCACAGTACTTGGCACATAGCAGACACTTAAATGCTTTTTAACTCGATGTTTTATCCTGGGCATGAAGTGCCCCTGTACCCAGGATTATCAGAAAATTATTCCTTTTTACTTTATTATTTTATTTTTATTTTATGATTCTTTTTTATTTTATTCTATTCAGGAATGATGGAAATATTTGTAATTTCCCACAATCCTTCATGTAAACTCAATATAAAACAACATTTACTAAGTACCTACTGTGTGCAAAGACTACAGCAGGGATGGGGAACTTTTTTCCTTCCAAGGGCCATTTGGATATTTATAACATCATTCACTGGTCTTACAAAATTATCAACTTAAAAATTCAAATAGTGGGAAGTAGCTGTACTTACCTTTCAGCTCATCTTTACCTGCAGTTGCTTTGGCAGGGCTGGCCAAACTAAATGATTTTGCAGGTCTCATATAGTCCGAGGTTTGGATGTCCCCACTCCGGGGCTCTAGCATGGATACTCATTCTATGATCTTGTTGCTCATTGATTCCCCGATTTTTTAGAGCATTAATATTCTACTACAGTTTATTTCATAAAGAAAAACTTCATAACAATTATCTAATAATATGAAATGTTTCAAAACAGTTCCAATTGGTCAGTGAAGAGGGCCATGTACACCCAGAGAGAGGGATATGAAATGTGGACCACAACATAACATTTTCATGCTCTCTATTGATGTTTGCTTGCATTGTGTTTCCTTTCTCAGATTTTTTTTTCTTGTAGATACGATTTTTCTTGCACAACAAGATAAGTGTGGAAATATGTATACATATATTTGATTTGTCAAGTATTTTAACATAATTAACATGTAATGGATATCCTGCCATCTAGGGGAGGGGTGGGGAGTAAGGGGGAAAATTTGTAATGGGAAAGCTTTGTAAGGGTCAATGTTGAAGAATTACCCATACATATGTTTTGCAAATAAAAAGCTTTAATTAAAAAAGTAAACAAAGAAACAAAAACAAAAACAAACCAGAAAATAAATAAATAAATATTTACCAAAAAAAAAAAAAAAAAAACAATTATCTAATAATGGCTTGGGCAGTTTGAGATTGGGGAGACGGCATGAGTTGCCTGTCCCAAGAGATCTTCAAGGAGAAACTAAACAACTAATTGCTGGGATATTCCTAGAAGGGAATTCAAGTTTCAAGTTGGGTTGGGCTGTAAAATCTGAAAGTAGGAGCAACACAGTATTGAAGAGTCCTAGACTTGGAGTCAAGGTCTATGATTCAAAATCCTATCTCTGCTACTTATTAGTTGGGTGACTTTGGGCAAATGATTTCACTTTTCTGGACCTCAGCTTCTTGGTGAGAATGTTGGAATTGGGTATCTTCTAAGAATTGGCCTAAGATCCAATGGTTCCTCCCAAGTTTGAGAGTCTGATTCCTCCTTCTAAAAGTTCAATAGGTGATAAATACACTTAAAAGAATGTCTCATATTAAGGGTAGCCTTTCAATCAATGCAGAACCCACTACCCCATGCTGTAGTGGAGTTTTTATGAGTTGCAGTAGGAGGAGAGCTGAACTCTGGGTATGAGTCTCCAAACTTAGGATGGACAAAACTCAAAGCCTTTTCTTCTCACACCCAATCTTTCTTCCTGTCTATCTATGGGATATGTTTTGTATATTCTATAGCTGATAATATTTGATTATATATTGATGTATATGATCTGCTCAAAAATTATTAGTGATTCCTTCCTACCCATTCAGCAAAGCTCAAACTTCCCAGCCTGGGATTCAAAACTCTCCCTCCACAAACTGGTGCCAGGAGATATTCTCTAGACAAACTGGCACCTTAAACACACCTCCAAACCTTTGCTCATGCTGTTTACTCTGTCTGGAGTATCCTCCCCTCCCCTTTTCCATTGCCTGGATTTTTTTTACCATCCTTTAAAGCCAAACTTAAACTTAAAGAATTCACTGTTTACACTCGGTGATGACCTTTCTCTTTGGACTTCACGTGGTACTTTGTTTGTACCTCTCTAAACCCCAGTCATATATAATCTTGTGTATTTTTATAATCAATTGTGTGTCATACACTTCCAAGAGCAAAAGCCTCATGAGTGTATGGATTAAGTCTTATCTGTTCTTTGAACTCTTCCTAGAAGGATAGGGAAAGAAAGAAAAGAGATGAGAAGGGAGGGAAAGGCAAGGGGATGAGAAGAGGACTGTAGGGCTCTGGGAAAAATCAGTATATTTATCTGAGTCTCTGTAAAACGAGGGGATTGGACAAGCTGACCTCTGTTCTAGCCTCGCTGTTAGGTACAATGGCTTAAGGTTCAGATCATTCTTCTGTCCCCACCTTTGTGATTTCGAGCAAGTCATTTTTTTTTTATTTGATACTCTAAGATCTATGAAATCAGGCTTGGCAAACACTACCTTAGCATATTGCCTCCTTTCTACTCTCCCGGAAACCCTGACGCCCTCTGGTATGATCACAGCATGATAAATCGCTCCCACTCCCCCAGATCTCCAAAGGGTGATTAGTATCATGAAAAGCCTGACTCAGGCCTGAATCCTGGCACGGGGCTCTATTAGCAGAAGCTCCTGACTTTGCTCACAGCAGAATGTGCATTAGGAAGTAAAAGCTTTTTGACAAAGCATCTCACCAGAGAGACTTCCATCTAGGCCAGGGGATAAATATAGCTGGAGAGACAGACCACAGACAGGGACAAAGATTTTTTTTGGGGGGGGGTGGCTGGGAAGCCTTGAATCATGCTCTGGCTTAGACAAGTATGCTTTGTGAAATCTGCTTAATAACCTCTCTTGCCTGGCAGCCAGCTGTTCTCAGTGGCAAGGAATTCAAAATTCAGAGAGACCAATTTAAAAGAGCCATATGAATGATTTACTAAGAATTTAACCTAAATTATATCACTTTGGTGAGGGAGAAGCTTCATTCCTTGTATACTAAGCAGAACTAATGTGTATTTTATAAGATCAAACATTTAGAATTGGAAGGGACCTCAAAAATCCTTGCAACAATATGGATAGTCAAGCAAAACCAATCCCCCCCCTTGGTCCATGCCCTAAAGCAAATGTATGTCTCATTGACTCTATCACCTTTCTTTTGAGAGGTGGGAAGGATGCTTCATCACTGGTCCTTTGGAATTATGGTTAATTTGGAATCATAATAATAATGATAATAATAATTTGGAATTATATTAGAGTTACCAGAGATGTTTCTCTTTGTTCCACCTTTGTCTTTATCAATAACAGATGGAAAAACTGAGGTCCAGAAGGGTGATACACTTTAGTTAAGGTAGCACGAGAAGTCAGAGATGGTCATAGAATTACAGGTCTACAACTGGAAGAGGTCCTACCCCTCATTTCACAGATAAGGAAACTGAGTCTCAGAGAGACTGTGACTTGCCTAGTGTGACATAGGGAATGTCAAAGTTGGGATTTGAACCCAGACCCTCTGCTGAGATCTAACACGCCTTCCTCTTCACCACTAATGATGATTTCTGCTCACAGGGCCTTTCTATATTCATTGACAGGAAAAACACAATATATATCTGCACCCACAATCCCGGCCTAGGAAATCCAGACAGGCTTATCATTTTTAAAGTCCTCTAAAAATAGAGCTCCATGGGAAAGGGACAAAGAAATGCAGGGCTTACACCATGCTATTTTGCTACTTGCCTCTGTCACTATGGATGTAAAGTTATCTGCAAAGTGCACGTGGCTGGCCAGCTCCTCGGGGTTCCTGGGAAGCTCTTCCTGGTCGATATGGTATTCTGGTACGGCGCCCACCAACACAATGAGCATGGACTGGCAGGCCACGTAGATCTGGAACAAGCACATGGAAATGTGGATATCAGACTGAGAATCCACTGAGGCAGGTGCAGGTTTTCCTAAACACACATCTGGAGAGAACCAGTCTGGCTTTATCCATTCCACCAGCATGAACTATTAAGATTTGGACCCTGGTCCTGCCTCCAAAATCAGTGCTCTTTCCATCACACTATCCTAGGAACTATAATAGTAGACCCATGAGGGAAAGGGGAAACTTCCAGCTGCTTGGCCCAGCTCCAAATGGGAACAGCAACCTAAAAACATTGCTTCCCTCAGACTCTCTAGGAAAAAAAAAAAAATATATATATATATATATATATATATATACATATATATATATATATATATATAAAATTTATTGGGGACTCTGCCTCTCTTGACAAGCTCTGGCTCTGCTACATGCTGAAGTCTCACCTCTTAGTTACTCTCCTTTCCCCAGCTGTTCCCCTTCCTGGGATCCTCCACTGCCCCAACTTTCCCCAGGTGTCTTATTGCTCAGCCCCTCCTACAAGATCACTGTAGCTAGCACTGATAGCACATTATCTTGGCTGTTTAGGAGAAGGGAATGGGGGAGATAACTCACTCCCCTACCTCCTCAGCCCCAGCCAGCTACCTGCCAGGTAGGCAGGAGTCTCTGGAAAAGGGAGCTCAGAATCATGTGAGTAGATGAGGGTTGGACTTCCTTGATTAGAAGCTGATCAGAATAAGTGAAGTTCAATGGGTTGAATCTCATCTCTGCTACATAATTACCCATGTGATCCTCAGCAAGTCACTCCACGTCTGAGTCTGTTTCTTCACTGTGAAAGAAAGAGATTGAGCTACATGGCCTTTAGCTTTCCTTCCAATACCAAATCATCTACAGCATTTGGGGGAAGGAGCAGTTATTGGGAGTTGAAGTAGAAAGATTGAAGTTTGCTAATTGTCTGAGATAATGGTTTCTATCTCAATCTCTCTCTTCTCTCTGTCTCTTTCTCTCAGTATCTGTATCTCTCTCTCTCCATACACACACACACATGCACAGATGTGCACACACCTATACACAATACACACATGCATGTGTGCAAATTCACACACATATATGTGCTTATGTGTCTGTGTATCCCTGAGCACACCTAGTATACATATGAACCTGCAATTTGTATGTTGTCTTAGAAAATCATGTATTAGCATTATCTCTGTATGATTGTATTCTTACTTAATTTAGTGCTCCCAATTATATTTTAATCTGGGCTGGGCTTTGGAGTATTGAGCTGCATTCAGCCCAATAAGTCTGATATTTCTAGTCTAGAAATTACTACTTACTAGTTTAGTGATACTAGGTGAGTCATTTTACCTGTTTGTGTGTTTCAGTTTCCTTATCTATAAAATAGGGCCAGTAATATCACTGGCCTCACCAAGCAGCTGTGAGTCAACCAATGTAAAGCACTTTGTAAATGTTAAAGAAAGATGTAAATACTAGCTATTATTATGCTGTTCAATTTGATGACTGAAGGACCTTTGACTCAAATCTTCCTTTTCTTTTGAATCAGGGAGAATACCCCCTCTCTGGATGTTCAGTTCTCAGAAGTGGGAATGAAAAAGGTGGGATGCTGCCTCCCTTCAGTCCTGAAGAATGAAGAGTTGAGAAAGCTTAGGGACTGTAGCATGTGAGAGTACCAAGATTGGGCATGGAAGAAATGGAGAGCTTAAGGATTGTCTTCTGAAAGTTCCTAACTCCTCCTCTTCTTCCTCACAGAGTAGCACTTCTTGACTCTTCTGTTCTCTAGTTATTTCTTGAGGGGGTTCTACTGGGCTAGGCTAAGTATCCACTGGTCATTTTATCTTTCTTTCAGGAAGGCTTATATGTCCTGTATCTTTGAGGTTACAGTTCAGGATTATGTTATCAAAATACAGAAGTCATCAGGAGGCAGTATCCATAGTGGGCAGGGTAATGAACCTTGAGTCTGAATTTCTGCCTTCAAATTCTGACTCAAATATTTAGTAGCTGTGTGATCCTGAGGAGCCCTCTCTGAGCCTCAGTTTCCAAAGGGTAATAATACCCTTGGGGGAATCATACTTATATTACCTCTCTCCTTTTACTGGGATGTTTTAAGGAAAGTATTCTGCAAACCTTAGAGCATTAAACAAACATTAGTTACTATCACTTTAATAGGTTTCCAAATTTCCTTATTGATCTAGAGCTTTTGTGCTGAGACTTCTCAAATCCTGCAGTCTCACCTCTACCCCCCCCCATTCTCTTCTCTCTCTGTCTTCTCCTCCTCCTCTCCTTTTCTCTGTCTTTCTACCTCCCTCCTTCTCTCACCCTCCCTCCTCCTTTCCTTTCTTTTTCTCTCTCCCCCCCTCCCTCTCTCTCTGTCCAACTCCCAAGCTCTCTCTCCCTCCCTCCCCTCTCTTGTTCCCTCCCTCTTCCCTGCCTCTCTTTCTCTCCCTCCCCAAACCAGATGTCTATTTGGTCACCCTGCTAAATGAACTATTGTTCTTTGCTCCACAAAAAGTTCCCAAAGGTACAGAATGCACAGACCTTTAAGAGTGCCAACAGTCTTTCATGAACAACCTTACTCTAAATTCAGTCCAACTCCCAAGCTTCTAGTAAGTGCCCCTGACAGTCTGCTAAGGATTTAAGGTGGTTGGTATATCTCTGGATATCCGTGTGCCCAAGGCCAGGTTTGAAAATGGGACTGTGTCACTATCCACTAGGAAGTTTCTAGCTCTAATGGTAATATACAGGACCTGTCATTTCAAAATGGATGCCCACATTCCACCAAAAGCAGGACTTTCTGAGGTCATAAAAATAGATATGTATAAAACTACTTCAATATTTTAAGAATATGCTATGGTCCCTTCACTGATACAGATTGCAACCCCTACCACATTAATGAAGGGGTTTCAAGAGTTTCCAGGACTGGATAAATCATCACCTTGCTAACTGGGCAGATGACCCTGAAATGCATTGAAAAAGGTCTCTCCTTATACGGTCACAAAGGCTGAGTGAGCACGAGGTGGCTGCCCTCACTAGGCTTACTCCTATTCCCAATTCTGTCCTGTGGACATTTTCACTTTCATGGAAATAAAGTCTGCTAAGTCATATAGCACACTTAGAGCTAGAAGGACCCTTAGAAGTCACTGAATAATAGCATTGGGTGGCACAGTAACTAGAGCATTGGTCTTGGAGTCAGGAAGCCCCGAGTTCAAAATCAGCCTTAGAGGTTTAGCTTGTGATCCTGGGTAACACTTTTGACCTCTATTTGCTTCAGCCGCCAGATTTGTAAAATGGGGCTAAAAATGACATCTGCCTCCCAGGGTTGCTGTGAGGATCAAATGAGATCACATTTGCAAAGCATTTTGCAAATCTAGAATACTAGGTAAATCAATAAACATTTATTAAGTGCCTACTACTTGCCAGGCACTGCGCTAAGTGCAGGGGATACAATAAGAGGCAAAAGACATTTCTTCTCCTCAAGGAGCAATCAGTCTAATAGAAGAGACAAGTGTTAAATAAATATATACAAAGAAACTGTATACAAGATAATTAAGTGAGAGAAGATACTAAAATTAAGAGTGGTAGGTGAAGACTGTCCTGTAAAAGGGAGATTTTAGTTGGGATTCAAAGGAAGTCAGGGAAGACAAGAGGCAGAAATAAGGATCATAAAATGTTACTGTTGTTGTCATTGTTGTTACAATAACAACAACAACCACAACTATTGTTACTTATTATTATCATCTAGTTTAATACATTTCACAGTTGGGGAAAGACTCAAGAGAGAAAAGTGATTGGGCAGTAAGTCAAGTCATTCCTTCATTCATTTAACAAGCATTTAGTAAATGTTTACTTTACACTTAGGGATACACATAAAAATGAAATAGTTCCTGCTTTTAAGAAACTTATGGTCTATCAAAAGCAAAGTTTCTTTTCCAGAACCATCCTGCCTTCACTCAGATAATTGTGACTCTGGTCATTTTAAGCTAGTAATAGAGATCTTTAGAAAAGTGGTATTTTGAATGCCCTTGAATTAGACCAGAGGCAGGAACCCATGTTCAGCTAGTCATGAGCATGAATGTAGATGGGCTAAATCTAATAAAGTCATGTCAGACTTTTAGAAACCACAGTTATATCAAATAGGGAGCTAATGCCCTGGCTGTCACCAGGCCACCAGGAGATCATGGCAAGGATTACGTCAGAACCACGGCAGAGAAAAGTAGGAGGGAAGCTTAAAGGTCATCCAGTTCTATCCCTATCCAAAAGAGGAAGACTCTCTACAGCATTCCTATCCACCAAGAAGTCATCCAGCTTCTCTAGGAATGATTATTTTTCTGCACAGCCAAACAAGTTAACTCTAGGCCAGTGATATCTGGACTGATGTTCAGGACACACAAAACTTGAGAGCAGATAGACGTGTGCAAACAATTCTAGCCCTACAGATCAACACCTTTGCACAGTTAATAATGGGAGATTCAGCAGCTGGTGAATTTAGAATGGAGTCCAATTTCCTTTAACAGAGCTGAAGGTCAGTCTAAGAGTTCTGAGGGCAAGGGATCAAGGAAATTGTGTTTTAGCCATTGGACTGGCAATGATTACTACCCTGGTGTATTTCTGTAGCTACATGGGGAACTTGATTGGAGTGATTTGTGTCCTATATGTTGACTTTTGCTCTGTTCTGACCAAATCATTCCACTCTGACCGTGTCTGGCACCTAGCAGAAGGCCATGGAATTTCTTTTTCTTTTCTTAGGATCAAAAATGGTTGAATGAGCATTCTCTGAACATTCAGCATTTCTAGCTAAGACTCTCCTCTCCTCATTGTCTGGCCATTGGGAGGGATACACTTTTCATTTATCCCCAAAAGACTAATTAAGCATCCCTATAGTCAGGCAAGGTGCAGCCCTGGGTGCTAGGGGAGATGACAAAGATAGGACACACCCCATGGTCTGGTGAAGTTCTTCTAATCTTCTAGAATCTAGCACTAAGAGATCTGTGCATCAACTAACAAGTCTTTATTAAGCAGCTACCATGCCGGGTACTGTGCTAGGTGATGGGCATACAAATACAAAAACTAAATAATCACTGTCCCCAAGGAGCTTATATTCCATCAGAGGAGACAACTTGTACATCTATGGGTATATACAAAATGAACATGTACAAAGGGCTTCAGCCATAAGCAACAGCTGAGGGTCCAGAAAGGAACCATTTAGAAAGCAGTGCTGGAGCTGCTCTGGGAAGAAAACTTGGGATTCTAAAATTCAGAGCTGATGTAGGAGGGTGGTACAGGCATGAGGAACAGCATGGGCAAAAGCACAAATGTGGGAGATGGGATTTTATCTATGACAGGAGAAATCAGAACGGGAGTCTGATTACAGCATGTAAAGGAGACAACTAATGGAAAACTGGGAAGTAGGCTGGATGGAGGCTCAGTAAATGGCAGAAGTTTTTATTTGAATCCTAAGGTCATAGTGAATCAAATAGGGAGTTTATTAAGTGAGGGACATGGTCAGACTTCTGCTTTAGGAAAATACATTGGTAGTTGTACAGAGGTTGGATAAAAATAATAATACCTTAATTGTTTACAATTTCCTAAAATCCTTTACAATACAATTGTTTCCTTTTTCAAAACACTTTTCCCAAAACAACTCTGAGAAGTCGGCAGTACAAATATTACTAGTTTTGTAACCTGGAGCTATTTACTTAAACTGTGAGACCTGGCTTCCTTAACTTCCTTATCTACAAAATGGAAATAATCTGACTCAGGTCAGAGTAGAAGGATTTGATTGGAGTAGGGCAAACCAATAGCAACCCAGTGATGTTTAGCACTTGGGGAAACTGAGCTTGGGAATGAGAGGAAGAGGAGGAAGGAGAATAGAGCAAGAAGGAGAGGGAGAGAGAGAGGCAGGAGAGGGAAAGGCAGAAGGAGAAGCAGAAGGAGAAGAAGAGGGAGAGGGAGAGGGAAGAAGTGGGGAAGAAGGGAGAGAAGGACCGAAAAAGCTAGGGAGTGTTTATACTTTCCAAAGCACTTTGAAGTTCATTATCTCATTTGATCTGGTTGGTGAGGTAAGGCAGATGTCTTCATTTCTTAAAGAAGTTAAACAATTGTCCAATGAGGTCAAGTTCATGGGAAAGGCAAGGCTGGCCCAGCCCCAAAGGCTTCGGATTTCCCGTCCTCAGCCACTCACAAAGACCAGGAGCTTTGCCAGGATCCAAAGGGCTCATTTGACTTGCTCTCTGTTAATTGCTTCTCCTAATGGGGACACCAGGCTTCAATTAAAGAAAGGCTTAAGTTCAAGTGTCCCTTGGAGAGCAGATCCTCTTCCTTACCCTTTTGAGTCATCTCTGACTTCTCCTTCTTCTTCCTCCACCCCTCCCCACAACCAATCAGTCACAAAGCATGGCCGGTTCTAATTGGGGCTATCCCTTCTCTTCTGGATGACTTCATATCCTTCTCAATTGTCTTGTTGCCTCCAGTCTCTGCCCTCCTCCATTCTTTACAGAGAAATAATCTTCTTAATGAAAATAACCTTAATGCACATGCCTGATCATGTTTTCCATGCTCTAACATCTTTAGTGGCTCCCAGTTGCCTGTAGGATAAAATATATTTTCCTTAATCTGATATTTAAGGCATTCCACAATATGATGCCAACTGAACATTTCCTAATTATTCCACACTATTCCCGCTTCTACACTCCATGTAATTCTATTTGCCATCTCCTTGCTTTGCAAATAATTGCCCCCTGTCTGGAATACCTTCCCCTTCATTGGTTGATCAGCTTCTTTCAAGGCTCAGTTCAGGAGTGACTCTTTCTGTGAAGTGATCCCTGATTCCACCCCAGCACTCTCTCCTTTGTCAAATCCCCTTATATTTCTGCTTATGTACTCTATCCCTTAAATTCCAAGATGGTAGGAACTATTTTTGGTTTTGTATCTCCAGGATTTAGGGGCATCTTAAAGTAGGGTTTGGGGTAGAGTGATGCTAGGGCTTATGGGTATTGTGCTCCAATGATATCTCTGCATGAAAGGGGCTGCTGAGCCTGTATGATGATATGTAATGGAAGGCCCCTACTCCCTCATTTGGAGCATTTCCAGGCATTCTGTAAGTGGTTCTAATCTGCTAAATATATGATGAAATGATGTACTAGTAGTCAGTTCTGCAGTGGGAACCAGGGTGTGTGTGAAAGTTATTAACTTGCCAAAAGTGAGGCTGGTCCTTGTTGCTATGTGCCTGTGGTCCAAGGGTTAAGCTTTTGGTGGAGCATCTGCCCTGGGACCATCTCCACGGTCAGGCCTCCAGGTGGCTACCACTAATAAAGCTTTGAAAGGTCAGATGGTCATCCACCAGAGATCCAGGACCTGGAGTCTCCTTCAGGATGTGATGGGTGCCTGTCAGTCAAGAGAGAAGTACCCAGAAGCCTGTTTGACACAGGCCAGAAGTAGCTCAGAACCATCTCATTCAGCACCTGTGTGTCATGAATGCTGCTGGCTGCAACTGCTTTAAGTTTGAGCCCAATCTCCCCAGGACTTGGGTGTAATTTAGGACAGTGTATCCCAGGTGTGGAGGAGAAATATTTATACTTGTAATATCTTCATCATCAATTTCCCTTTTGTAAAAATTAATTGGTGTTAATTGGTTGGATGGAAGTGGGGCTCTAATCACTAGCTGTTAACCATGGGTGGGGGAGAAAACCACACTAAAACAGGGGTCAGGCTTGTAGCATTAGAGAAGAGACAGCTTGAATCTCTCAGGAATTGTAGCCAGCCCAGTTCCAGAAGCCCACCTGCTGACCGAGACCAGGTCGGGGTCCATACATAATGATTACTTAAACAAAGCATACTGAACTTAGGGAGAAGGCAACCCCAATCTTCTTGGCTGTGTCTAAAACATTAGGGAAGGACTTAGAAGGTATGACAGAAGCCGGTGAGGATGGCCTTACCACATGAATTTATCTCCCTTCCATGCTTCGAAGTCTCAGCTGAACACCTCAAGCACTCATTTGGCCAAGTTGCTTAACCTATGAACCACATAAAATCTTCCCAAGAATATATCCCACATAAGGAGAGACAATTATCTAGATCTCACCAAAACATTTGAGCCTCTCACACTATCAGGAGAAAAGAACTAGCTAAGATTATAAAAAGGTTGGATGGATTTTGAATAAATCAGCAAGAATCTATTAAGCACTGATTACTTACCAGACATCAAAGCAAGTGTTGGGATACAAAGACAAAAATGAAATTGTTTCCCTGTCTTCAGGGAGCTTACATTCTAATGGGGGAGACAACATGTACACAAACAGAAGGAGCTAGTGGGATGGCTAAGCCCAAAGAAAGGAAAGAAATGGCAGTCTTGGATAGAGTTCCCCAGTAATTCCTCTTTGGCTTTGGGCTGCCTGACATTTTAATCTGTGTAAATTCCAGGGATCTGTCATCAGGACAGACTTGGGCTCGATTCTCACCTCTAATACTTAGCTATTTGAACACAAGCACTCAAGCTTTCTGAGCCTCAGTTTCCACATGTGTAATAGAAGGATAATAATATCTATAGGCTCTATCTCAGAGGATTGTTATGAAGGTGAAATAAGCTAAGATACATAAAATGCTTTGCAAATATTAATCAAAATTATACAATGTATACATTTATTATATATACAACATATAAATAATGCATTTGTTATGATTATGAATAATCAGATAACACAATTGCTGAAGAATCAAAAATTGGGGATGATCCAAAGAACAATGGGCAAATTAAATAGGCTCCAACACATAAATGATAACTGACACATAAGAAGTAAATGTTCTCTTCTGGGACATATGTGATCAGACAGAAGCAACAACAGCTGGACAAGTTGAGGGTTACCCTGGTTCCCCAGTTAAAACACAGCAAGACCTCCTGAACCTTGGGTAGAGCCACAGGGTGGAACTTACTAAAGAAGATGGACAATAATTATACTTACTTCATTCCTCTCCAGGATACAAAGGCCTTTCCTCTCCTAAAGGACTTTCTCTACCAAGCCATAGAAGCCTCTTCACTCTGGAAGCTCAGGCTACCAGGACTATTTCTCACTTTGAAAGAAGCATCTGCCCTTGTAGCATCTCCCTCCAATTGATTTGTTCCTCCCATGAGGAGTTGTACTTCTGAGTCTCTGGACTTTCTTCACCATTGGGTGTCTGTCTGTCTGTCTGTCTCTCTTTCCCCTATATTCCACCTCCTTGTTTTCAGCTACTCTTTATGTGTTGTCTTCCCCCACTAGAATGTAAGCTCCTTGAGGACAGAAATATTCTCAGTACTTGGCAGAGAACCTGGCACATAGTAAATCTTTATTGCTTGTTAACATGTGAATTACATATATATATATGTATTGTTCATATATATATTGCATTCATGCATTTATGTTTACATATGTATATACATACTATATATATCTATAGTCATCTATTTATAAAATAAAGTCAGCAAACAGGGCCACGTGAGTAGAGAACAATGACTTTGTGTCCTTCCTTTTTTTTCTGGTTCAATTCATTTGTATTACTAGCTACAGAGAGTTTAGGAATTTCTAATCCTAAATCAAAGAGCAATTTGGGATCTGGTATTATGATTTTAACTTTAGACACAAAGATGAAAATAAAGGCCTTGACTAAGGAGCATTCTATCTGGCCTTTGTAAGTGGAGGGTGATAGTTGCGTCCTCTGGATATAACTAGAGTCACCACTAGCCTCTCTTACCAAAGAGAGGCTTTCTAGACTGGAGCTACACCCTAGCAGATTGGAGCTGAGAGGGTCAAGATATAGGTTTAAAGAAAGGAAGCCCCAAAACTGGTAAGAAAGAGCAAGGCCCGGGAGTATCCACAAAATTTGGGAGTGATGTACCCAGCAGAGAGCATTGGCAATATGGTGCAATAGAAAAATGAACAGATTTAACACTAAGGACCTAAGATTCAATTTTAGCTCAACTTACTTCCTATGAATCTTTTGTAAATGAAGATGTTAGAATAACCTCTTTGATTCCTTGGATCTCCAGGACTATAAGTTGCCCAAAGAGAAGTCCAAAATATCAAGACAGACTGGAAGCAATAGGAATATCACCAAACCATTAAGGAAGCCAAAAAGACAGATCCCAACAGGCTGACAGGATGCTCAGGTGTAGGCCCGGGAGAAATCATGCTAGGGAACATGCTCAGAAAGAGCAATGTGCTGACATGAGTGTGGAAGACACTGGTAACCTTTTGGAGTTGGAGATCTGAATATGACTGTTTCCTAGGAGAGTTCTCTCAGTGAGCCAGCTCCATGAGTGGCCACTTTTCTCACTGTTGATGTTTATATTTCTAGGAGAGTGTGCCCCAGATTTATAGGGTTTCAATTTCTTACCATGCTATTTCATTATTATGTTTTGAATGAATTGTGTTCTCTGACTGACTAGTAAAAGTAAACACATTGTTGGCAAACTCACGAACTCTCTAGTTTTGAATTGATGCAGACATACAGATTACGCTAGAGAGGGTACCTTCTCTTGGCAAGTTGTTTTCCAGTCTTAAATTGTGTTAAGAAAAACAAAATTTCCAGAAGACTGGGGATTATGGTCCTATAGTACCCTGAACAGACCATGTACAGAGTCCCAGGTTCCATTTTAGATGGTGGATTTCAGAAGAGACATCCACAAGCTAGAAGTGGGAAAGCCCTGAATAGTAACTGAGCTATAAGAGGATCATCAGAAGGAATTGGAGAAGAAAAAAATGAAAGGGAATATGGTAGCTGCCTCAGAACATTTATAAGGTCTGTCACAAGGAAGAGGAATTCATATTTTCACATTGTTCTCTTTGGTCTCCGGGCAAAACTAGGAACAATAGGTGGAAATGACAAAGAAGGAGATTTAATTCTAATTTTCCTGTACAGAAATTAGAGTGGTCCAAGAGCTTGCTTAGTAAAGTCATATGTTCACCCTCCCCAGAAGTGTTTAAGGGAAGGCTGGAGACGACTTGGAAAAGTTGCCAAGAGAAATCCTATAGATTTATAGGTTGGAATGGATGACTTCTTAAATGCTTTCTAATACTGGGATTCTGTGTTTTGGAATAGATTAATAATGATGTAATAATGTATTATTATTTGGCATGTAATAAGTAGATAGAGCACTGGGCTTGAAGTCAAGAAGATTCTGGCCTCAGATGTTTACTAGCTGGGTGACACTGGGCAAGTCACTTCATTCTGTTTGCCTCAGTTTCCTCATCTGTAAAAATGAAGCAGTGAAGGAAATAGCAAACCACCCCAGTATCTCTTCCAATAAAACCCCAAATGGGATCACAAGGAGTGGGTCATGATGGGAAGAACCGACTGAACCACCACCGCAACAAAACATCTAGCATTTACATAGTACTTTGGAAAACTTTAGAGGATGACTTGATCCTCACAACAACCTTAGGAAGCAGATCTATTATTGTCATTATTGTACAGATGAAGAAACTGATCTCAGTGCGGGGTCACACATGTAATATGTGGGGCCAAATTTGGCTTCCAGTCTTCCTGAGCAGTGCAGCTATCTATCTTCTGGGCACCTACCCACCTAAACAATGTAAACAGATACACAAAGCTAATGAGCAACAGGGACCTGCACTGCCCCCACCCCTTACTGCAGCTGCTCTGCTCAGAGAGACGAGCCTGACCTGAATTTCTCTTTTTCTTAGGAACAACCAGCCCTGCAATAGCAGTATAATGAATCAGCTAATGTGCATCAGCAAATAAGCCCCATTTTCTCCCAGCATTTTTAGCAAAATGAAAGGAGGCTGGTGTTCTCATCAGGACTAATGGCAGGAGCTACTGCCTTCCCATTACACAGTGTAACTGCTGTATTTTCCTCACCATGGCAACAGAAAGTATTGATGATTTGGTTCAGAAAACACATAGAAAGCTCATCTTGTGCTGAGCTTGGGACTTAAAAAGCATCCCTCTCCATTTTGATTCATTACCTGGGTAGCGGCCAACATGGAGGCCTGGACCCTGAAGGAGATGGCTTTGATCCTGAAGACCATTGTCAGGACCTCTGATTTCATGCTTCTTCCCTCTCACTAGATAACAACCAGAGCCCTTTGCTCCTTTTCTTTTCTACCTAATCCCTCCCTCAGCTATAAAACCAGCACAGGTGGAATGGGGGGAAGTAAACAACCCTACTTTGTTGCAGGCAGCAGTATGTGTGTGTGTGTGTGTGTGTGTTCATGCATAGATCTTAAAGACCATGTGGGCAGTTGTCTACTTTCCATTATTTCTCTGAGTTCACAATTCACTTCAGTGAGGGAGGATGGAAGAGGACCTATGTTCAAAACCTAGTTCTTCCACTCTGCACATAAATGACTTTGGGCAAGTCCCTTCCATCTCAAGTTATTATCCTGGGTGTTTTTACTAATTGCTACAACATTGCTATAGATTATCTCCTCTAGGCTAAGCAGTTTTTGTCCATTTATTTGCTGTGATAATCTTCCTGGGAGAGAGCTCAGATTTCCAGAGCTCCATTTTCCCCAGTTCACTTCAGTGAGGGAGGATGGAAGAGAATCTATGTTCAAAACCTAGTTCTTCCACTCTTCACATATATGACTTTGCTCCTCTAGGCTAAGCAGTTTTTGTCCATTTATTTGCCATGAACATTT
>JAJPUD010001970.1:178086-274257 GCA_023553655.1 Myrmecobius fasciatus
GAAAATCCTTCTGGGAGGGAGCTCAGATTTCCAGAGCTCCATTTTCCAGAGCTTCAGTTTATTTGTTAGAATGGAAATGGGGATGTTTAGTGAGAAGAACAGTACATGGAAAGGCGACTTTCCTGGAGCTATTTAATAAGGGCTTTTAAGTGGAAGAGAGATTACACTGGTTTTGCTTGGCCCCAGTGGGCAAAACAAAACAAAACAAAACAAAACGAAACAAAAAAAAAAAAAAAAGAATCTGTGTTTCATAGATTTAGGGCTTGATATAAGGAAGAATTTCGTAACCATGGCAGCCATCACCATGGAAGGAGCTAGTTGATTGCCTCCTATTAGATGTCTCCAAGCTAAAGCATGTCACATATATTCTAGTGATGGTTCTTGTCTGGATATGGTTTGGACTAAATCAATCAAGAAGCACTAGATAACCCCAAAGATTCTGTTCATCAGTTTCCCTGTCTGTAAAATGAGGTTGGACTCTATGATTCCTTCCAGTTTGAAGTGCTGTTTTCCTACAATCTTTGCCTAATCTTTTTAGCTTCCCCAGTATATTAATTATGCCAATTTTAAATTTAAAAATTTTCCCCGAGTTTCTCTTTTTGTCTTATTGGAGTTCTCAATTATCTCATGACTGTCCACTAATGGAACCTGGGTCACCTAGACCATGACCCTTAGATCCAAGCTAAATTAGGAAGCCATAGATTGCTAAAACTATGGCTTATTGGGGTCTAGTCATTTAATTTTATAAATGAAGAAACTGAGTTACAGAGCAACTCACAAAATCTAGATACTAGACTTTGTGAAAAACCTAAGGTACTATCCTCCCTTAGCCCACATGGACATTTTAAAATATTTTTTTCTATTCCCCCCCTCAATTGCATGCTAAAACAATTTTTTAACATTTAGAAAAAATTTTGAATTCCAAATTCTATTCTTATTTCTTCCATCCCTTCCCCCAACCCTGAGACAGTAAGCAATCCAAGATAGCTTATGCAACCACATGTACATTTTAAAATCCAGACTGCAGGGATTCATACTGCTCTGGATTCCCACCCTGTTTGACCTCCTCTGGACACTATTCAACTCACTGATGTCCTCCTGATCTCTGGTACCTAGGACTGAGCTTACAGCTCTATGTGTTGCCAAGGCAGGGGGAGAGGGTGATGGAGCTCTCAACAACCAGATCCTGCCTGCTATGTGTCTCCATAAGCAATCTAAGCTCAAAGTCCCTGTCTGGGTTACCATAAACCGTTCCCTCAAATATTCTCTCCCATATCTTTAGCAGTGGCAATCCCTCATCCTTGGGTATGGATTTGATTTTTAAAGTAACCAAAAAATGTGGTGAAAAAGATAGATGATGAAATAGAATCTAATTTTTTGTTTAAAAATATGAGGTCATTTTCTTATGTGGTTCATAAACTGCCTTGGAGATCCACCCTTTATTTGACAGAGAAGGAAATTTTGGCTCAGAAACCAAATGAAAAAGCAAGGGAAAAAATAATCTATAGGACTTAAAGTCAGCATTAGAAATCCCCCAGGGCCATTTTAAGAGGTACTATATGTGCATAGGCTCCTATAACTCTGGTTTTTGTTTTTTGGTTTTTTTTATTGCTATTGATATAGCAATTTTTTTATTAAAGCTTTTTATTTTCAAAGCATAAATATGGATAAATTTTCAACATTAACCCTTGCAAAACCTTGTGTTCTAAATTTCCCCCTTCCCTCCACCCCCTCCCCTAGATGGCAAGCAATCCAATATATGTTAAACATGTGAAAAATATGTTTAAATCCAATATATTTTACATATTTATACAATTATCTTGCTGCACAAGAAAAATCAGCTCAAAAATGAAACAAAAATGAGAAAGAAAACAAAATGCAAACAAACAACAACAAAAAGAGTGAAAATGTTATGTTGTGATCTATACTCAGTACCCCCAGTCCTTTCTGGGGTGCAAATGGCTCTCTTCATCACAGGATCATTGGAACTGGCCTGAATCATCTCATTGTTGAGAAGAGCCACGCCCATCAGAATTGAACATCATGTAATCTTCTTGCCCTATACAATGATCTCCTGGATCTGCTCATTTCACTCAACATCAGTTCATGCAAGTCTCTCCAGGCCTCTCTGAAATCATCCTGCTGGTCGTTTCTTACAGAACAATAATATTTCATAACATTCATATACCATAATTTATTCAGCCACTCTCCAATTGATGGGCATCCATTCAGTTTCCAATTTCTTGCCACTACAGAAAGGGCTGCCACAAACATTCTTGCACATGTGGGTCCTTTTTCTTTGTCATGATCTTTTTGAGCTACAGAGTAGTAGACACACTGCTGGGTCAAAGGATATGCACATTTTGATAGCCCTTTGGGCATAGTTCCAAATTGCTCTCCACAATGGTTTGATACAGCACTTTAAGGTTTACACATATATACCTACATTCTTATGAACATATCATTTCATTTAATCTTTACAACAACCCTGTTATAGGGCCATTTTACAAATGCATATGATTTACAGCCTCAGAAAAGAGAGTGGGAAATATCACTGTGTCTTAGTTGGATCTGAATTCAAATGTTCTTGCCTCCCAGTTCAGTGCCTTACCTACTAGTTATTGTGTAGTCTTTTTTTTTTCCAATCATGTCTGGTAAGCCCATTTGGTATTTTGTTGGCAAAGATACTGGAGTGGTTTTCCATTTCCTTCTCTAGATCATTTTACAGATGAGGGAGAAGTGACTTGTCCAGGATCACACAGCTGGTAAGTATCTGAGGCCAGATTTGAAATCAGATTTTCTGACTCCAGATTCACCTAGCTGCCCTTATTCATCAGGCTGCCTTGTCTTTCTTATATTTTTACCTCCCATTACCTTATAGTTGGGGGAGGGGAGGGCATTATCATAATGGATAGTGAACTAATCTTGAAGCCTGAAGACCTGGATTCAAGTCCCACTTTTGAAACAAATTGGCTGAGTGATCAAGTCACAAGCCTTTCAGAGTTTATGTTGCAAAAAAACAAGTATGTCAGAACTGAAAACTGAGTGGATGTCCATCATTTGGAGAATGGCTAAATAAATTATGGTATATGAATGTAATAGAATATTATTGTTCTGTAAGAAACAACCAGCAGGATGATTTCAGAGAGGCCTGGAGAGACTTGCATGGACTGATGCTGAGTAAAGTAAGCAGAACCAGGAGATCATTATACACGGCAACAATACTATATGATGATCAGTTCTGATGGACATGGTTCTCTTCAACAATGAGATGATTCAGATCAATTCCAATAGACTTGGGATGGACAGAGCCATCTGCATCCAAAGAAAGAACTATGGGGACTGAATATGGATCACAAAAGAGTATTTTCACCTTTGTTACTGTTGTTGTTTGCTTGCTTATTTTTTTTCTCATTTTTTCCCCTTTTGATCTGATTTTGTTCAGTATGATAAATGTGGAAATGTTTAGAAGAATTGTCCATGTTTAACCTATATTGGATTACTTGCTGTCTAGGGGAGGGGAAAGGGAGGGAGAAAATTTTGGTACACAACATTTTGCAAGAGTGAATGTTGAAAACTATCTTTGCATGCATTTTGAAAATAAAAAGCTACTTTTTTTTTTAAAGAAAGAAACAAGCATGTCTGCTTGATAGGGGAGCTGCCTCATGCAGGAGCTGATGATACCCATGAAATCACTAGTCTATTCCCTATTCTATGTTATAGTCCCACTGAATTTTCACTTTTCATATTGTGCCTTAGATCTTAGAATGTCCTCGATAATATTTACTGACATGATAAAAAATACTTGAAGGTCTCATCTGACAGGTTTCTTTTTCCAAGTAAGTTTCAAGGCCAGTAAAAATCTCTTGACATCTCTTGAATATAAATAGAACATAAGTTCTTGGAGAAGGAATAGGAACTACCAACTACAATTAGCACCATGCTTGAGTACCAAGTGCTCAATTTTACCCAAAGTACAAGTTTTCCATCACATTGTAAATTATCTTTACCTGATTTTTCATAGTATATACTCATTAAGTGAGCCATTTATCATAGCCCCATAAAAACTTTAGAATTAAACATGAAGTGAGAGAAAGCAGAAAAAAAAAATCTGTTTTGTCAAACAGATTTGTATCTATTTCCTACTCTTTCCTTTGCCCCAGCAGAGATATGGACTTACTTTTGCCTAAAGGAAGATAGAGATTGGATTTAACACTGTAAAGAAATTAATACTCCATTTTGGAAGGGAATGATATACACACAGGAATATTTTCCCACCTTATCCATGCTTCCTACCACTCCGGACATAATATAAAGTTAGGATCTCTGAAGGAAAAGGTCACTGGCCTGAAAGGTCAATTCAATTGATCTTAAATTAACAGTCTGACTGTCCAGTCAGGAGATGGGAGGACATCTGAGCTAGAAGGCACCTTAGACATCAGTTAGTCCAGCTCCCACACTTTACAGATGGGGAAATCGGTTCAGAGAGAAATGACCTTTGCAAGGATACAGCAACTTGCCTGGGTGGAAGTCTCTCCATTCAAAAAGGGGGGATGGGCCAAGTGGACTACACTGTCTCTAGATTGCACAGTCCTATTTACCAAGAGACAATCTGCAACCTTGCAGGTCCTTGCTCTTTCACCCAGCAAGCCCGGCACATTCTGAAATGCAGCATTTGTGACATTCTCTTGTCCCGATTATCAGGAAACCACACAGGAATTTTAAAAAGGAAGCCCAGGGTGACAAGCTTCCAACGGTAAAATGAATTGCCTGGCAATGGGGAAGTGGTTGGTTTTGTAGAAAGAGATCTGGGGAGGCTGGATCCAGGTCAGAGCCCATGGGGCAAGTCACAGCCACTCTGGGCCTCAGTTTCCTGGTCTGTAAAATGAGAAAACCAGATTAGGAGATCTCAGCTGGGGCTTCTCAATGTTAAGAGTCTAAGATGGCTTTGTGAATGCTAACAGCTGGCCTCCTCCAGCTATCCTCTGGTCTCTCTCCAGGCTCTGGGATAAAAGATTGGCTCGGATCCCTCCTCAATGTCATGGAAGTGGTATGTGAGGCATTGGGGATCAGGCCCTCCAAGCATGCAGATCGCATTCCTTCCGGGCCAGGCCTACCACCCCCCCACCCCTCCACCCCCGCCCTTCAGGGGGAGGGTCTCCTCGGTGGGCTGGGGTGAGTCGAGGGTTGGGTAACACCGTGGAAACAAAGAAAAGGCTGTTTCCATTTTTTTTTTTTTAATCCATGCTTTCTTCAAAATTGGAAACGGGTTTTTGGGGCAAGCAGCATTTGGCGTTCTCAAATGAGGAACAGAGCAACAAGCTGTCATTTGGTCCATCAGCCAGCTTGGAGTTTCCTTCCAGATGTTTTTTTTTTTTTTTTTTTTTTTTTTTTTGTCGGGTTTTGATCTCCTTCACCCACCACGTGCACGTTCCCTGAGGGTGTCAGGCAGCCTTGGCAGACTATCCCAGAGTAGAGACTTAAGTGGTACCTCCCCCCCACCCCCCCACCCCCGACAGTCAGCACCCCGGCCGCGGCCTGGGGCCAACCAACTCCAGGGAAACTCTCCACCCAAAGTGTCGCCCAAGAGGCGGGCGAGGAACCAGAGCAGAAAGCTTTCTGCCAGGTCACCGCGATTGGGGTCAAGAGGGCAACCTCCATTGGCACCCCGGGTTGGGCTGTCGGGCTTCCCACCCAACAATACAGAAGCCCCAGCTGCGGGGCCAGACGTCCAAGGGAGAGCCTGCACCCCGAATCTTGAGGGGGGATAGGGCTCTCCCCTGCCGTCTGTTCTCCTCCAGCCTCCTCCCAATGTTCTGAGGCTAAGGGTGCATCAAAGCAAGTGTGGGAGAAAAGGGTTGGGGTGGGGTGAGAGGTGGAGGCGGGGGTCATGGGAGGCCCTGTTAACAGGGCTCTAAGTGCCAGGGCAGGGGTCTTCCCCGACCCACAGCTGTCCAAAGAGGTGTTCGGGTGGAGGGGCAGAGTCAGAAGGGGCAGGGACTGGGCATCCGGCCTTTGATCCGCCCCCACCCCCCACCGCGAGAACCAGCCTCGGGGAGCATCCCAAGAAAGGAAACACCCCAGCTAGCCGAGCCGCCCACCAGCCCCACCTCCCTTTGCAACCACTTCCTCCTAGGCCTTGGCAGACGGCTGGAAAACCCCGCGCTTTTCGAGGCTGCCAAGACGCCAGGGGTGAGGGCGGGAGGTCCGGCTCTCTGGGAACACTTGCAGGGGCTGCAGAGCAGCAAGGGCCCGGAGGATGGAAATGGGCAGCGAGCCAAGAAGGCAGCAGCACAGCCCCTTCCCAAGAAGGAGGAGGCGGGGCCGGGGGCGGGGACAGGGTGGTCCACGTAGCGGGACCGGGCTAGGGACCGGGCTGGGCGCTGGGCTCATCCCCCTTCCCCCTCCCTGGCCAGGGCCCTACCTGCAACCCCACCAGCACGGCCACGAAGCGCCTCTGGCAGCTCCCGAAGTCGCCCACGGCGCAGAATGCCCTGTCGAGCTCCATGGGCCGCCGGGCCAGGACGGCTGGGACAGCTGTGAAGGGGCTGGGCTGGGCTGGAGGCGGCGGGGCCGAAAGGGGAGGGGAGGGGAGAGGAAGGGAGAAGAGGGGAGGCACCCTTCCCGGGGCTCTAAGTGGGTGGGAGGAGGGAGGTGGAGTCCCACGCCCCCCTCACCACCACTATCTCCCCTCCCTCTCCAGTTTTTGGGCTCCCAGGGGCCTCCCGAACTCCGCCTAGCCCAGGCGCTCCGACTGCTGCTGCGGCCAGATGTGGTTGCTCTGGGGCCAGATGTGTGCGGCTTCTCCTTTCCTTTCTGCCCTTGGCTCAGGACAATCTCAGACGGGAGGGAGTAAGGAAAAGTGGAAGAGCTAGGGTGATTTCTCTGGGGAAAAAAAACGAAAAAGAAAGAAAGAAGATGGGAGGGAGGAAAGAAAGAGAAAAAGAAAAAAGAAAGGGAGAAAGAGAAAGAAAAAACAAAAAGAAAGAAGAAGGCAGGGAAGGAAGAAAGAGAAAGAAAGAAAGAAGATGGGAGGGAGGAAAGAAAGAGAAAAAGAAAAAAGAAAGAAAGGGAGAAAGGAAAAAAACAAAAAGAAAGAAGGAAGAAGGGAGGGAGGGAAGAAAGAGAAAAAAGAAAAAAAGGAAGAGAGAGAAAAGAAAGGAAGGAAGGAAGAAAAAGAAAGAGAACCTTAACCCTCCAAGGCCCGTTATCCCACGCGTCCGAGTCTCAGTCAGGGAGTTTCCATTCTGGCCTCCTTCATCGTCTAGTGGCGTGGGAGACACTTTTCGGAGAGCAGGGCTAGACTGGGATCTTTCCCTTTTTTTTTTTTTTTTTTTTTTTTTTTTTGCCGAGCAAGTATCAAAGGGGAAAGAGCTCTTGGATTTGGAGTTGAAGAATCTGGGTCTGAACCCTCATCCCCGGAGTCCTATAATTAAGCAAAGTATAATTAAGCGGAACCTCTTGGGGCCTCATCTAGGAAATGACTGGCGTGGGGAAGACCACATAGAAGCTTTCTCAGGGTCCCTTCCATCTTTTAAATCTGTAGACTATCCAAGGTGACGAGCTCAGGGACAATCGAGGAAATGTCTCGGAGATCCCTCCCTGTCTCCTCCCCCGCCCCAGTTCCCCCCACCCCCAACCCTGTGTCTGGAAAGTCCGGGAGAGATCCCCATGAGGATTTCCTGGGCGGTTTGGGTCGCTGAGAGGAAAGCCAAGTATGTAGCCGCAACAACAACAAAAAACCCCAGAGGCCATGATTAGATGCCAGCAGCTCTGTGACCTCATTTCTAAATGGTTGGAGAAGGAGCCGGGATGCCCAGCCAGCAGAGCCCGGATTAAGTCGGGTGTCTGAGATTTCACTCATGGCTCCTTTCCACCACTTCTCTGTCCTGTGTTTGGAGTTGGAGATTATTTCCTCCCTCCCTTCCCCCACTCCTCCCAGATACCCAGAAGCAGCTCTGTTCTGGGGCAAAGCCAACTGTACCCTGTGACTCAGTGCCCTTGGAACTCGGCTGGAGTACTAGCGGCTGCTTGCAAGGTTTTTTCCTTTTGGTTTAGTTTGGTTGGCCCCGGGAACGTGAACTCACCTACGTCTCTTCAGCCTATTCCGGAGCTCCCCAGCCTCAGGTTAACATGTGACACGCCCGGGAGGGACCCTGGCCTTTGGAGTTGGGATTTTGTAGCTTCAACAGAAACATCTCAGCCTGCAGATCCCATGCTCAGCATCTGGCTTAAATTAACCAACACCCCTCCCCCCCCAAAATCCACCCCCAAAAAAGCAAACCCCAGCGTCCCTGCCCACTCACCCCTCCTGAACTCCATCCACTCCCTGGCAGTTCTGATGGATCTGACCCACATTTTCACAGTTCTCATGGCTAGGAATAGCATCTGTGTCCCAGATGGGATCTCTGACTCGCCTCTCTTTGGCTAGTGCCATAGGACGATGAACCCAGACTTCCTTTTCTGGAGGGGTGGAAGTGTCTTAAGTGCTACTTCACAGGGCTGTGCCAGAAGACCCAAGGGTTCCCCCCCAGGGAAAACATAAGGGGGTGACCTGTGGGCAAGGACTTACAGAGCCTCTCCAAGCCTTCCTTTCCCTAAGTTTCTAGCTCCCCACTCAGAACAGAAATCCAAATGAAAGCATCCCTGAATGGGCTGGCTGGCCAGGTCTCTAGGGGTAATGTGAGCAAAGAATTCAGTCACAGGCTAAGTCACCTTGTTTTCTCCTTCACCAGGGGCCTCTGAAAACTCTCGCCTTGGACTTTGGCCAATAGTCTGTCTGATGGAGGGTACTGCTAATTAGAGAGAGCCCATAAACCATGCTTGTCAGGGAGGGCATGTGACCTTCCCTGCAAGTCTAAACAACAAGCCCAGCAAATTGTACTGCCTCAACTCAACCCTGGCTAGCTTGAGGAGTCTTGAAATCAGCACCTAGGAAGGGAGAGGTTGCTATAGCTCTCCTCTTCAACTTTCAGGAATGGCCCACTCCCACTTCCCCAGAACATTTTTCAATTACTCCATTTAGAGGGGGGAGCTGCCGGCCAAAGAGAGAGTCATTGTTCCATTTAATGAAGAAGCAATGGCTGCTGGATGCAGTTTGGCATCTCTTGGGCAGTTGGGTCAAATGCCACCCTGACCTTGGGTGACCCCTTTTTGCATCTTTAACCATGGACCCTTTTGGCTGGAGATTCCAGGCTCAGCCTTCTCCCTGATTTGGCTGAGAAGGCTTTTGTGTGGAGGTCACAGCCCGACAAACAGATTTGGGTTTCTGTGTGTCCCGTTTGCAGCCTCTAATTTTAGAATATAAAATCTTTAAGCGTAGGGACCATTACCTTCTCTGCCTATTGCAGACCACTTAATCAACTGAAATAGGAAGGTAATAAAAATAAATGAAGTTTCTGCTCCTCTTTCAATTATTCCTATCTTCCCCTCTGATGCATATGGGGCAGCTTGATGGCAGACTTAGCTCCCTAAGTTCAAAGCTGGCCTGAGACTCTTACTGGCTCTGGTACCCTGTGACATGTCACTTCACTCTATTTGCCTCAGTTTGCCTCATTTGAAAAATGAGTTGGAGAAGGAAATGACAAACCACTCCAGCATCTCTGCCAAGAAATCACCAAATGAAAATGTGAAGAGTCGGACATGACTGAACGACAAAACTCTGATGCATGGATCATAGATTTTAGAGCAGCAAGGGATCCTAGGGCATGCTCCCAAATTACACATGAGGAAACTGAAGCAGAGAGAGAAATTGGCTTGTCCAAAGTTACACAGCTTGTAAATGCCTGGGGCAGGACTTGAACCCAAGGTTTTCTTCATTCCCAAGGCAATGCAAGTCAGAATTCATCTTTTTAAATTTTTTTATTAAAGCTTTTTATTTGCAAAACATATGCATGGGTAATTTTTCAACATTGACCATTGAAAAGCTTTCTGTTCCAAATTTTTTCTCCTTCCCCCTACCCCCTCCCCTAGATGTCAGGTAGTCTAATACATGTTAATTATGTTAAAATACATGACAAATCGAATGTGTGTATACATATTTATACAGTTATCTTGCTGTACAAGAAAAATCGGATCAACAAGAAAAATAACCCGAGAAGGAAAGCATAATGTAAGCAAACATCAACAGAGAGAGTGAAAATGCTCTGATGTGGTCCCACAGTCCTCTCTCTGGGTGCAGATGGCTCTGTCCATCACAAGATCATTGTAACTGGCCTTAATCATCTCATTGTTGGAAAGAGTCATGTCCATCTTATAATCTTGTTGTTGCTGTGTACAATGATCTGGTTCTGCTCATTTCACTCAGCATCAGTTCATGCAAGTCTCTCCAGACCTCTCTAAAATCACTCTGCTGGTCGTTTCTCACAGAACAATAATATTCCATGACATTCATATACCATAATTTGTTCAGCCATTCTCCAATTGATGGGCATCCATTCAGTTTCCAGTTTCTAGCCACTACAGAAAGGGCTGCCACAAACATTCTTGCACATGTGGGGCCCTTTCCCTCCTTTAAGATTTCTTTGGATATAAGCCCAATAAAAATGCTGCTGGGTCAAAGGGTGTGCCCAGTTTGATAACTTTTTGAGCATAGCTCCAAATTGCTCTCCAGAATGGTTGGATCCATTCACAGTTCCACCAACAATGCATCAGTGTCCCAGTTTTCCCACATCCCCTCCAACATTCGTCATTGTCTTTTCCTGTCATCTTAGCCAATCTGATAGGTGTGTAGTGGTACCCAGGGTTGTCTTAATTTGCATTTCTCTGATCAATAGTGATTTGGAGCAACTTTTCATATGACTAGGAATGGTTTCAATTTCTTCATCTGAAAATTGTCTGTTCATATCCTTGGACTATTTATCTATTGGAGAGTGGCTTGAATTCTTATAAATATGAGACAATTCTCTATATATTTTAGAAATGAGGCCTTTATCAGAACTCTTAAATGTAAAATGATTTCCCAATTTATTGCTTCCCCCCTAATCTTGACTGCATTAGTTTTGTTTGTATGAAAACTTTTTAACTTAATATAGTCAAAATTATCTATCTGGTGTTCAATTAAGAGTTCCAGTTCTTCTTTGGACACAAATTCTTTCCTTCTCCACAGGTCTGAGAGGTAAACTAATACTACATTCCTCTAATTTGCTTACAATATCACTCTTTATATCTAGATCATGAACCCATTTAGATCTTATCTTGGTATGTGGTGTTAGGTGTGGGTCAAGCCCTAATTTCTTCCACACTAGTTTCTAATTTTCCTAGCAGTTTTTGCCGAATAGTGAGTACTTATCCCAAAACCTGGGGTCTTTGGGTTTATCAAACACTAAATTGCTATAGTTATTGCGTAGTTTGTCCTGAGATCCTATCCTATGCCACTGATTTACTGCGCTATTTCTCAGCCAGTACCAAATGGTTTTGATGACCACTGCTTTATTTTTTTTTATTAAAAGCTTTTTATTTACAAAACATATGAGTGATTTTTCTACATTGACCTTTGTAAAAGCTTTTTTTTTGGTTTGTTTTGTTTTTGTTCCAAGCTTTTCCCCTCCTTCCCTCCACCCTCCACCCCTAGATGACAGGTAATCTAATACATGCTAAATATGTTAAATTATATGACAAATCCAATATATGTATACATATCTATACAGTTATCTTACTGCACAAGAAACATCAGATCTAGAAAGAGAGAAGGAAAAAAAAACAACCTAAGAAGGAAAACAAAATGCATGGAAATATTCACAGAAAGTGTTAAAATGCTGTGTTGTGGTCCACACTCAGTTCCCTCAGGCCTCTCTCTGGATGTATATGACTATCTTCATCTCTGATCATTAGGAGCTGGTTTGAATCACCTCATTGTTGAAGAGAACCATGTCCATCAGAATTGATCATTGTATAGTCTTGTTGCTGTGTATAATGTTCTCCTGGTTCTGCTGGTTTCACTCAGCATCAATTCATTCAAGTCTCTCCAGGCCTCTCTGAAATCGTCCTGCTGGTCGTTTCTTACAGAGCAATAATATTCCATAACATTCATATACCATAATTTATTCAGCCATTCTCCAATTGATGGGCATCCATTCAGTTTCCAGTTTCTAGCCACTACAAAAAGGGCTGCCACAAACATTCTTGCACATGTGGGTCCCTTCTCCTCCTTTAAAATCTCTTTGGGATATAGGCCCAGTAGAAACACTGCTGATGACCACTACTTTATAATATAGTTTTAGATCTGGTACAGGAAGTCCACCATCATCAGCATTTTTTTTTTCATTAATTCCCTTGAAATTCTTGACCTTTTGTTCTTCCAGATGAACTTTGCTACTATTTTTTCTAGATCTGTAAAATAATTTCTTGGGAGTTTGATTGGTATGGCACTAAATAAGTAAATTAGTTTGGGTAGTATTGTCATTTTTATTATATTCTCTCTGCCTACCCATGAGCACTTAATGTTTTTCCAACTGATTAGGTGTGACTTTATTTGTGTGAAAGTGTTTTGTAGTTTAGTTAGTATAGTTCATGACTTTTCCTTGGCAGATAGATTCCCAAATATTTTATACTATAAACAGTTATTTTGAATGGAATTTCTTTTTGTATCTCTTGCTGCTGAACTTTGTTGGTAATGTATAAAAATACTGATGATTTATGTGGATTTATTTTGTATCCTGCAACTTTGCTAAGTTGTGAATTATTTCTAGTTTTTTAGTTAAGTCTCTAGGGCAGAATTCATCTTTTTAATCATCCCTTCTCAGATGAACTTCAACATCTTGTTCTCAGATTGCTATTCTTTTTCACCCTTGAAAAAAGAAGCATGTTCCTCTATTTATGGTCATCCTTAACTGGTACTATTACAAAATTACCCTAGTTCAAAAAAATTCCCAAGTTAAAGAGCTCCATTTGGACTTTTTTACATTGGTGTTTTTAGCTAAAATCTCAGTACCAAAAAAAAAAAATCCCTGAAATTCTTCATGGAAATGGAAATGGAAAGGATTGAAAAATGCCATTTAAATGGAGGAAGCAGTCTAACAAATTCTGGGGGAGGAGACTGGCAAGGGAGAACTGAGGCTATCCTGAGCCAACTTTTCCCCTACTCAGCTACAGCCTACCTTTAAATATCCCATTCTGAGATTTAGCTCTTCTTAGTAGTCCAACGATCCAAGGCAATCCCAAGGGTCTAATATGAAGCCTAGTAGCCGCCTTCAGAGAATGAGCTGATATTGACTGAATACAGACCAAAGCAAACTTTCATGTTTTTCTTTTATTCACATTTTCTTGTGCAAAATAACTAATCTGGAAATGTTTTACACAATTGCATATGTATAACCATAGATCTGATTGCTTATCCTCTCAGGGAGGGAAGGAGGGATAGAATTTGATACTCAAAACTTTAAATATAAATGTTTAGAAATTGAAAAAAAAATTCCACTATCAACCTTCCTGTTTACCTTAGCTAATAATAGTACACTCAATGTCTTCTTTGGTGATCTTCAAGGAGCCTTTGATTAACCCTTCACAGATGAAGCTGATCCAGCCAGATCTTTTTCTTTCACCAACTGGAAACAATAAAAACAATGCCCTAATCCATCTCTTCATTTTCCAATTCTAACTGTCTTGACCTGTTCAGGAGTGGACAATATCTACTCATGGTTATTCAAGTATTTAAAGGATTCCACGACCTAAGAGCTGAAGAAGGATGGGATTTAGGAGGATGTTTCTTCTTTTTAAATTTTTTTTATTATTTTATTTATTAAAGCTTTTTATTTTCAAAACATATGCTTGGATAATTTTTCAACATTGACCCTTTTGAAACCTTGTGCTGCAAATTTCCCCCCCCTTCTCCCCACCCCCTCCCTTATATGGCAAATAATCCAATATATGTTAAATATAGTAAAAATATGTTAAATCCAATATAGGTAAAAATATTTATACGATTATGTTGCTGTGCAAGAAAAATAGAATTAAACCAGAAAAAATGAGAAAGAAAATAAAATGCAAGCAAACAACAACAAAAAGAGTAAAAATACTATGTTGTGATACACATTCAGTTCCCACAGTTCTCTCTCTGGGTGTAGATGGCTCTTTTCATCACAAGATCATTGGAATTGGCCTGAATCATCTCACTGTTGAAGAGAGCTACATCCATCAGAATTGATCATCTTATAATCTTGCTGTTGCTATGTACAGTGATCTCTTGGTTCTGCTCATTTCACTTAGCATCAGTTCATGTCAGTCTCTCCAAACTTTTCTGAAAACATTCTGCTGATCATTTCTTATAGAACAGTAATATTCCATAACATTCATATACCATAATTTATTCAGCCATTCTCCAATTGATGAGCATCCATTCAGTTTCCAGTTTCTAGCCACTACAAAAAGGGCTGCCACAAACATTTTTGCACATATGGGTCCCTTTCCCTCCTTTAAGATCTCTTTGGGATATAGGCCCAGTAGAAACACTGCTGGATCAAAGGGTGTGTTCATTTTGATAGCCCTTTGGACATAGTGAGGATGTTTCTTCCTTTGTCAAAAAACTTCCTCCCTCTCTTTTGCACAGTTCTTGGCACAGAGTCATATTGATGGATTGAGCTACTTAAAATCCAGTGTTATTCCTCTTCAAAATGCCACAAGGATGCTTTATAATTCTGAATGAACTAGAATTAAACAAAGATACTTGATAGTACCTGTGTTAGGATAAAGTGGATAGAGCTGCCTTTTTAAAGTCAGAAGTGCCATTTTAAGTCTTGCCTTTCACACATGCTGGCTGGCTGACATTGTCTATTCTCAGCACCCAGGCAACTCTGTAAGACTAAATTACTGATCCAATGCTGTTCTATATTAGCAGAAGGAGGCTTCTTTCCAGCCAGCTCTCTACCCTGATGAATTCACAGGTCTGGAAAACAAAAACATAACTGCATTTCTCTTGTTTCTATGTCATAAATAAGTAAAAATACTCAGTATCATTGCTTAAATTTGTCTTGTTAAATCTGAAGTTTATAGATTTAGAACTGAAAAAGACCATAGAGGCCTGAATTAAACTTCCCCAATAAGGGAACTGAGGCATAAAGAATTGAAGGGATTTGTCAAAGGTTCCTGCAGACAGATATTCATTTGGTGACAAGAAAGTTACAAAACATCTCAGGCTCTTTTGGACTCTCTCTCTACCCCCTGCAAGGACATTTTTTTTTCTGCGTAAGATGCCCCTATTGTGAACATCAACTTTAAAAGTTAACTTGAGAAATTCTGCAAAGCTGTTTTTAAGGGTTGCCTACAAAACAAAGCCTAGTTTAAGCTCAGAGGCAATTTCTAAGGTTATGAAATTTAAAGCAACTTTGTCTTAAGTAAAGATAAAGATTCTTCTCTAAAAGATGATGAGATTGAAATACATTTTTCCCAATGCATAACAGATAATGTGAATAGGACTCCTCAAAGTCCTATTCTTACTATTTCTAGTCATATGAAAAGGTGCTCCAAATCACTATTGATCAGAGAAATGCAAATTAAGACAACCCTGAGATACCACTGCACACCTCTCAGATTGGCTAAGATAGCAGGAAAAGATAATGATGAATGTTAGAGGGGATGTGGGAAAACTGGGACACTGATACATTGTTGGTGGAACTGTGAACGGATCCAACCATTCTGGAGAGCAATTTGGAACTATGCTCAAACAGTTATCAAACTGTGCATACCATTTGACCCAGCAGTGTTTCTATTGGGCTTATATCCCAAAGAGATCTTAGAGGAGGGAAAGGGACCCACATGTGCAAGAATGTTTGTGGCAGCCCTTTTTGTAGTGGCTAGAAACTAGAAACTGAATGGATGCTCATCAATTGGAGAATGGCTGAGTAAATTATGGTATATGAATGTTATGGAATATTATTGTTCTGTAAGAAATGACCAGCAGGATGATTTCAGAGAAGCCTGGAAAGACTTATATGAACTGATGCTAAGTGAAATGAGCAGAACCAGGAGATCACTGTACACAGCAACAACAAGATTATACTTGTTGATCAATTCTGATGGACATGGCTCTCTTGAACAATGAGATAATTCAGACCAGTTCCAATGATCTTGTGATGAAGAGAGCCATCTACATCCAGGAGGACTGTGGGAACTGAGTGTGTTTTACAACATAGCATTTTCACTCTTTTTGTTGTTGTTTGCTTGTATTTTATTTTTTCTCATTTTTTCCCTTTTTGATTTGATTTTTCTTGTGTGGCAAGTTAATTATATAAATATGTGTGCATATGTTGGATTTAACATATATTTCTACCATGTTTAACAAATATTGGAGTACTTGCCATCTAGGGGAAGAGTTGGGGAAGAGGGGAAAAATTGAAAACAAGGTTTCAAAAGCGTCAATATTGAAAAATTATCCATGCATATGTTTTGAAAAATAAAAAAGCTTTAATAAAGTAAATAAATAATAAATTAAAAAAGAGTCCTATTCTTAAAGTCCTGTTCTTAAATCAGAACAGTTTTGGGAGAATTAGTAGGAAAACATGTGCAACTGTTTGGGTCTCGAGATCCATTGTAATTCTTCCTCATTTGTGGGTAGGATGCAGCAAATAAAGGTGCTATGCATTGGCCCTCTTGAGTTTCTCAACAAAACAAGAAATATCCACCCTTATACCATATTGTCATAAGGTCATGGTGGGATATAGTTGGAGTATAAGAGTTAGAAGGGGGCATCAAGTCCTGATTCCACCACTTGCCAGACCTCATTGTGTTTAGTTCTGAGCATCGCAGGCCACTGATTGGTCAGAGAAGATCTCCAGCAGGGCAGTCAGGAGAGTGAAGAGCCTTGAGCCCATGTCCTAATGAAGACTAGTTGAAGGACCTAGGGAGGTTTAGCTTGGAGAAAGCAAGAATTAGGGGCAATGTAGTAGATACATTTAAATATTTGAAAAGCTTTTATGTGAAGAAGAAATTAAATGTTTCCTTTGGTTCACAAAGGGCAAAATTAGAAACAAGAGGGAAATCTAGGTGTGATGATCCCAATGAGAGATGTCCAGAAGAAGCATGGGCTGCCCCAAGAAGTCGTAGGTTCCCCGTTCCTGGGAGTCTTTATGCAGAGGCCAGACTACTTGTGGGCTTTTAAGCAGGGAATTACTGTCAGGTATGGGTTGGACTAGGCCACTGAAGTCTCCTCCAACTCTCAGATTCTGTGATTTTGAGTTGTATGGATTTGGGAAAGTAATTTATTTATGATTTTCCTCCTCTGTAAAATGAGGGCACTTACCTTTATTTCTTTATCTGTAAAAGGGTGTGTGTGTGAAATCTTCGTTACCTATCTCACAGGATTGTTGTGAGGTTTAAGTGAGGTAATTCAAGTCCCTTGTGAATCCTGAAGTCCATAGGAATGACAGTTATATGGTGATTCATCTCTTCTTGTTTATAGCACAGCTTTTGATAATGGACAATCCCTCGCTTAATTAAAAAAAAACATCATTTTGTAAAGTATGCTTTAAAAATTCTATAACTACACTCTGGAAGCAATTAGCATTTCAAGGTTTAAATACTGAGGGACCAATAAGAGAGAGTAGAATGTTTTCTGGTGAACAATGAACTGAGCTCTGAGGTAGTTGGTGGTCTGGGGTCATTCTTGTGCAAGGACAATGACTTTGTTTTGGGTAAAAAAGACTGAGGGAAAAACCCAATCCTGCAACCTCATTTTTGTTGTGTGCTCTGGAATTATAAATCAATTTGAACACAAAGATACACATCACAAAGCAAGTAAGAGGATAATTGTCTTTTAAACATTGTCACCAGAAGTAATTTATTATACAGTATTTTTCATAATAAAATGGCACTGAAAACAAACATGTTTTCAAAAAATAGGGATTTCCATTGAAGTTTAATCACAAGGCCAATAGCCTCCTAACTTTCAAAGAGATAGAACCAGAGAGCATAGACTGGAAAGAGAATTGACTTTGATATCAGAAGATACCATTAGCCCTTGATCAAAATTTCCCCATTACTACCCATGTGATTCTGGGTTACCTCACTTAACTTCTGAGACTAGATTAGACTAGAGAATTAGACTAGATGGGTTGTTTGTTTTCTTCCAGCTCTAAATCTATGATTAGATAAATAATGTCATGTTAGGATGAAGTCTTAATTTTGTCTTTGGACAGTTAAACAAACCAATTCTTGACTCAGAATTTCTCTTATCCTCCTTTCCTGACATTTAATTTTAACAATGAAGTTTTCTACATCTTTATGGAGATGGGCTTCACAGCTAGGCACATATTGTTAGTGGAAATAGGACTGGAGTGTATCCCTAATGAATCTGAATTTTGACACTATTACCTGTTTTTGGTTTTTGCCAAAAGCTAGGTTTATTTAGGGGAAGAGATTACAGTCCAAATGAAGAGGTGAAATAGACACCAGGAGTGGCAAATATGAAAAAGATATGGGAGAGCAATAGAGTTACCAAAGAAAGGAGTTTGGAAGAATCCACTAAGGGAATATGTTATGAGCTCTGTCATTGATTAGATCCATAGAGGAGTTTAGCAGACTAACCAGTTAGTTTTAAATAAGGTGAAGGAGGCCATTAGAAGGAAAGCACTATAGCAGGGAGAGAGAGAATACTCCATAGTGGGCTTAGTCCTGGACTTAGGTCACTACTGCAATTTTAAAAAAAAATTTCTTTATAGTACTTTTTGTTATTGAATTTAAAAAGTCTTCCAAATAACTGAGCACAGACAAGTTGCTCCAGAAAAATTTCAATGCAAGTCATCTTCCTTTTCTTTATCTTCCCATATATGTGCTGAAAAATTTAGTATATGCTGATTAACATTCATCATCATTACTAGCAAATTCAGAACTGGAGAAGACTTTAGAGGTCAATTCAATCATGGCAACAAACTTTATGCACAAGGCATGGTGGGAGGTATACTCGGAGGGGACATCAGCCCTTGCCTTTGGCTGATAACAATCCAGGGAGGGTGGGATAAGCAGATAGACTATCCATGTATGTCATAAGGTTAGAAGGTGATCAACGGCAGAAGATGAGGTCTAGACAAAATGCTGTAAGAATCACTGGGAGAGAGAGTTCATTTTCAGCTTGAAGGTGGGTATCAAGGGAGGCTTTATTATTGTGAAACCTGAGGTGGGCTTTGAAGAACAAGGTTTCAATAGGTGATGGAGAGGAAGTGCCCTCTGGGTTAAGGAGACAGCCTGCATTCAATTAAAGTGCAACAGCTGCAGACCACAAGATGAGATGAGAGAACAGCATGTTGCTCAGTTTGGTGGTAACACATACGCAAAAAGGGAGGGAAGGTAAATAAAATTGGAAAAGGCAGACTGAGGAGTTTGCATTTTTGTCCTAGGGGCTAGGAAGATCCCGTAGGGGTTGTGTGAAAAATTGATTGCAGAAGGGAAAACTGGAGGCAAGACAATCTCTCACTTCCACCTCCTCTCCACAAACTAGGCCATCACCAGAAATCAGTGTCTTGGTGATTCTTGCTAGGACTAATTAGGACCTCCAGCCGTAAGTCTTTTTCCTTTCCATCTAGCCCTACAGAGTGGCCAAATTGACATCCCAAAGCCTAGCTCTGACGCAAGTATCTGCTCAGGTCCTCAGCACACAACCAAACTCTTCTGTACAATATTCTTTGTCGTTTACTCCAGTTACCTTTCCAAGCATCCCTTGGCCAACTTACTGCTGTTTCTTGTACCTAGAAGTCCATCCCCCGTCTCTATGCCAGGGGATATATGTCTCTATGCACTTCCATTTTTGCCTCTTAGAATCTCTTCATTCCAAGGACATCTCCTGCATGAGGTTTTTCCTTACTTCTCCAGTTACTCTGAATTTGAATAACTGTGACTTTTACACACAATACATAAAGTGTGAATATATTACATATGATTTATGAAAATGTGCCCATTGTTTCCCTTGATAGAATGTAAGATCTTTGAGGACAGGAACCGTTTTCATTTTTGTCCTCATGGCGTTTGGCACAGTGACTGGGCACATAAATGGGCACTTGAGGTTAAAGTTTGTCAATTGAAAGATAAGCTTGAGAGTTGGAACCTGGATGGTTATCAAAACCATTTGGTCCTGGCTAAGAAATAGACTAGTAGATCAGTGGAATAGATTAGGTTCACAGGACAAAATAGTCAATGACTAGTAATCTAGTGTTTGACAGAACCAAAGACCCCAGCTTTTGGAATAAGAACTCACTATCTGACAAAAACAGCTGGGAAAATTGAGATTTGGAAGGTGGGTGTCTGGAAGGATATGGAGGTCCCACTGGAAGGAAGGAGAGAGATGAAGGTTTTTTTTTTTTCTTAAATACGTTGCTTGTAAATAGTAGCATTACATCCATGTGGAGCTGTCCAGTAGACAAGACAGTAAGAAACTCGCCAATAAAAGAAATTGTCCAAAAGTGCAAGGTTCTAGTAGGTAGTCTTTCCCCTTCCCCCAAACCCCACAGTTGGTCTTCTCAAGCAGTCTGAGGGACTACTCATAAGAATGCTGTGGAAGGGCCTCTTGGCCAAGTATGGTGTGGATGAGGTGATCAAGGAGGGTTCCTCTCTTGAGTTGTGATTAAGTTGTGATTATGCAAATGAGGAACTGGAGGAAGCACAGGAGAAAGCCCAGGGATGAACAGATTTAGAGGCTGTTTGCATAGATGGATAATTAAAGGTGTAAGAATGAGTCAGATAGGAGAGTATGTTGCTAATGAGAAGACTGATGATAGAACACTGGGGAAAACTCAGTCAGTGGGGGGATGAAGGAATCTGTGATGGATACTGAAAAGTCAGACAGGTGGAGGGAGACTCAGACAGGAACCACGTCAGACAAGGTGAGGAAGGAGAGATTAAATAAAAAGGACTGAGTTAATAGCCACTGGGAAGCAGTTTCAATGGGATACATTCCAGGTATTTAGGGAAAAACTGGAGACAGTGAGTGCAGACTTTCTATAACTTGTATATCCCAGTATAGGATTATGGGAAAGTTTCTTTTTCCAGGGGGAGGAGAGTTGCCAATGGTGAAAATGTTCATTTGTAGACAGAAATGAAACTAGAGAAGCAGACAGCTTGAAGATGGAAAGAGGAGAAAGAGAAGGGAATAAGCATTTATATAGAGCCTACTGTGTGCAGACACTATGCCAGGCACTTTACAAACAGTATCTCATTTGGTCCTGAGTTTTGTGAAGACTATACCAACCTGTCGGTTATACAACTAGCCAATCAGAAAGGCTTCTGAAAGCCCAAGGCTGCCTGATATACCAGTGATCCTTTGTGATCGGAGCTCTAACAGAATTTGGAGATGTCTGTAGCTCCCAGCAACCAAACAGCTAAAGGGCAACCTTGAGCTGCAGACTGAAGATCCTGCTTGGGAATATCTAAATACCCAGGCTTATCATGTCTACGGATGCCTTGTCCCTTAAAACTCCAACCCAAAGCCTCTAGAAATTAATTACCTCACCCTTTCCCCCCACTTCTGAGCAGCTGAGCACTCTCCCTCTCTGTTCCCCTGCATGATCTTCTCTCTCCTGCAAGCCTTTCCTCAGACAATAAAGTTTTGTAATCTGTGACTGTGGGCCCCTTTAGGGATCTAGGGGGCTTTTGTGAAGACATCTTTAAGATAGGTGCCAATATTCCCATTTAATATCTGAGAAAACTGAGGCAAGCAGAGATTAAGGCAAGCCAGGGACAAAGGTAGTAAGTGTCTGAGGCAGAATTTGACTTCAGGTTTTCCTGACTCCAGAACCAGGATTCTGGACAGAGTCACAGAGTTCTGAGGACTGAGTCACAGCACCTGGTCTTTCTGTAGACTGGGGGATTGTGCAAAGGAAGAAGCTTATCCAGGGAGTGGAAGTCAGTTCCCCGACACTGCAAAGTTTTTGGTTAGGCCACTGGGATTCTAGTTGTTGTCTGGGCTTCTGAACCCTGCCAGTTCTGAGATTCTGGTGGAGTAAAGGAGAAAAGCATTTGGTGGTGAGGGAGTTCAGCATGGGCAGCCTCCATATTTTCAGGAAAGGCTCTGCTAAAAGAAAGGGACTAAGAGGTTATGTCATTGGAGTTTAAAAGCTACTCAGGAGTGTGCTGGAGGGCCAAATGTAGTAGTGACAGCTGGAGCATTGCATATCTACAATTTGACATAAGAAATGATTCAGTTCATAACTAGTAAATCTGAAGTTTATTGAATTTTCAAAAACTCACACAGCATGATAAAAATACCCGCAACACTGTTTAAATATATAATTTACAAAAGCTGACATAATATGCAGTAACATTTTTCTTCAAGCTATTACACAGTTTCTTAAAAGTATTAGAGTAGAAAATGTTAAACCTTAAAAATTAAAAAACTTTTACATTAAATTCTGGGTCACTTGATTTAGGAATTAAATCTTGAAAATATTTTAACTTAAAACTTTTTAAATGTTAAAAAAAAAAGAAAAAAGCTTTAGTTTTAAAATATACCATGCATGCTACAAAGTAGCATAATAAAGGAGCATAATTCTCAATAGCTACATCTTTGTTTTATAAATGAATTACTCAGTATATAGAGGAACTCTGGTTATATTGCTTTAAACATGTACTTTTTCCTTAGAATTCTCTTGATAGAAATGATCAAAATTAAAATTTGAAAGAAGACACTCTAATTGAAACAGGTATGGGGCCTGATAAGTGATGTTTTGATGAAAGTTAATGTTTAACAAAACAAAGTTCAAACATTTCTGAGGAGCAAATTGTTTCAGTTGAGAAAGAAAAAAACGAACACATTTTAATTCATATTTTTTAGTTATTTCTGTTACAAAACTCATAACACTGTATAATTCTTTGGTGGTGACATGGATTAAGTTCCCTGAAAATGCTTAAAATTTTTTGTTATATGTAACCAATAAAATATGGTCAAGTAATCATGTCTGATAATGATGTCTGTCATTCTCTAACCAAAATCTAGTATACATGGTACATTCAAAAAGGCCCTGGGGAAGGTCTGAATGCATTGAATGTGTTGTACTTGGGTAAACAAACACATTTTCGTCAATATTACACATTTCTGGCTCACTTTAAAAGAAAAATATATCAGGTTGCAAGGGTAAGTGATGAATTCTTGCTACTGTGAATAAACTTCTGAAATATCTAATTTTTGTTAATGACAAACTAATTCCATAACACAACAAAATAAGAACAGAAACTTAAGTGGTTGCAGGAAAAGTGCTACAAATAGGCAAGGGCATCTGCTGACTGGCTGACATAGGCTGACAGGCTTCCTGGCAGTGCCAGGGATGAGGCACCTTGATTGGAAAAGCCACCATCATCTCCCACGAGATTTAAGAATAAAATACAATGAACAAAAAAGGAATTTTCTGTTAATGAAGGAGAAGAAAAAAGGGATGACTTTTTTTTTTTTTTTTTTGTTAGAATCTTGTGGAACACTGGACTCTAAAACAAGTAAAATTTGTGAAGGGGAAAATGGATTAAAGAAAAAGCATTAAGAAAAATATTCCAAAAGCAAGTAACAGGGAAAAAGGGGAAAGTGGAAATCATCAAAAAAGCCACAGAGCAAACTATGACACTATCTGTATCCTCTGAAACTGGGCTCCAGAAATCTTTTGGGAGGAAGAGGGAATTTTTTTTTTAAATTTCTTTACAATTCTAAAAGCCTTTTTTCCTAACCTTGACTCAGAAGCTATGATTTTAGAAAAAAAAAAAAAATCAGGTTATGTAGAGGATTTTGTTTCCTGCAAGGTAGAAATAGTCTTTGCCTTTTTCTTGCTGAGCAATATTGTATCCTGTGATGGAAGATCAGAAAGATAAAGGGGTACACTACAGCCCCTGCAAAGTGGGGTTTAGTCACAAAATGGCCCACAAGAAGTCAATTAGCACTCTTCAAGATTTCACAGAATTGAGGAGTAACCACTGACATGACCAGCAAGTTTTCTGCCATGATTTTCTCCAACTTGCAATGAATAAGCCCAGCACTATGAGCATGTAAACAAAGCTTTCTCCCTGAAGAAATGGTGAGCATAAGTGATCCAGGGCAGAAAGCAGTGGATTCTCTTAAACAAATAATCAAGGAAAAGACAATTATGCAGTTGCTCTTATGAGTAATTCTGGGGGAAAAGGTGTTACTAATTTTTGTTTAATTAGCAAGAAAAGAAAGGGCATCAGTGCAAAGTGCACTTTTCACCAATTAGGGCATGATTTCCAAGCAAACCTTCTTTTTCCCATCACTGGAACACTTCCATTCTAGAGGAGATGATAAAGACAAAAGGACCAAGGGCTTTCCTGTCACAATCTTTTTTTTTTTTTTTTTGGGGGGGGGGGAAAGGGGGGGGTGGGGGGGGGGGCGTGAGAGATTGGTGGAAGGGAGAGAGGTGCAAGAGTTGGAGGAATTAGTAGGATATCAGAATAAAACTTCTGAATAAATATAATTCCATCTGCAATTCATGTGTGAGATATCCTAAAATTTCAATTTCCTGATCACTAAATGGTCATCAGTTCTTTCTGGTAAGGATCCAATTTCAAAAAACACATATTGTTTCATAGTCAAAAGACTCTGTCTTTTAAAAAAATTACATAGCATCACATTCAAAAGACTTTGGTTTTCAATGTGAAGAAAGCAATTCAGATACTATATAATACTGAGTCCATTATTCAAGCCTCAATAATTTAAAACCTCAAACTTTTTGCTAAAAAGAAGACTCATTAGGATACATTTTCCCCAGATAGAAATGGTTTTTCAGATGAAAGAAAGCTAACAATCTTTGTATTTCACATCCTCAGGGGAGATTTCTTACCCAGAAGAGGAGTGATTCAAAGAAATAGATCTGGCCAATGCCAGACTCAGAAATCGATCAGTAAGATTCACATAAAATTGATAATATATGTTTCAAACTTTGAGTTATTTCATGAAATTGGGGTGCTGTGTTGGATCACTAACCATACTATGCTTAAGCTAGCATTTTTTACAAAAGTAAAAAGCTTCCTAAGTATTATTAATAAGGAATTTACTATATTTAACTGCAAAACAGAACTGCAAATGCAAAAGTAGGTATCTATCACATATTGCTTCTCATTCATGAGAAGGTAATTAAAAAAAAAAAAACCTCAAATGGATATTTAATGAAAAGGTCAGTTATGTTTCATGTTTCCAAAATCAAAATATATTTAAAGAAAGAAACCCACAGGAAGAGACGTTAAAGAACAAAGCACATATATGACACAGCAAAATGAGACAAAGAATGATGAAAATAGTTTCAATAAAAGAAAAAAAATGTACAGCTGTAAATAAGTAAACAATTTCAAGTGTGCAAAGCTGTACTGGTATAAAAGTGCTGGATGTAGATACCTGGTTTTCAAATTAAAGAGTTTTAAAACTTGGTGAGGCTTAGGAGACCAGGAAATCTTACAAAAGCAAAATTGCTAAGGATATATTAAATGCAACTTATAATCTCTCTCCTTCTGTGTTTACTGTACCAAAGCAAATGTTAAGAATAAATTGGTCTCTTTCATGATTCATCATAAATGGAGGTAAGTAAATTACAATACCCATAAAGGCTTTGTAAGGTTTCCTGAACCACAAAAATATTCTTTTCAAGTATACTAAAGAAGCTTTTTTGTGTGTGTGCCTTTGCTTGTACAGCAAACACTCAATTAGTGTTAACTAACTTAGAAAAGGGTAATATTTTCTATCACTTATAATTTACCTTAGACTTGAAAGAACTACATTTTACATAAATAGATTTTAATAGTGGAGAATATTAAGTAATAATTAGAGAAATATAACCTATCCATGGACTTAACAGATTAAAAAGCTATTTCTATTTGTCCTATCATTACCATTTCTTGAGGAATTATTTTAAATGGACAAATACATGATGAATTGAAATCAAGGTATTGCATTACAGCAGTTTACTTGGAGATATTTGGTCATCTAAAAATACACCTGTGGTCTCTTCTTCACTTTATATTTTAATGAGCCATATCGTACCTAAGGAGAGAAGCATGAGATATTATTATAAATGAGTCATTGATTATAGCTTATTAAATATGGCTATTTGAAATCCCAACTTCTCTTGTTAAGCATTTAACTTTAAGTCAGTAAACTATTAAGCCATACATGTTATAAGCTGTTCATTCTCTATTAACTGCCATTATTTCATCAGATTTTTGGGGATGGTAAAACAGTTGTGCTTCCATTAACCCCCAGTATGCATACATATAAAACATAGTACAAAATCCTTAAACATGTAAGCTGAATTATGGTGGAACAATGACAAACATGACCCAGTTGTAGTGGGGATGTCATAGTAAATTCTGGTCTTTGGCCTTCCAACCAATGAATGCACTTCTGCCTTTTTCATTGGCTGATGGACTCACTGATTCCACATTGTCCTGTGAGTTAACAATTTTAAGTACGCTCAGCAGTAGTGGCAGTGTTGAGTGAATGCTGACATATCCCACCCCATTTTGGAAGGGAAACAGTTACAAAGTCAGCCATCTTTGCTTTTTGGCAGGGCTAGCTCTGGCTACAGAGAATTCGGTTCACTGGACTATTTGATTAAGTGAAACATCCCATCTGTTATCCTACTGCACAGGGGAGGAGTTTGCCCTATTTTGAGTTTCCTGAAACCTCCAGAACTCTGACATCCAGAACGTCTGTCTTCCTATTTATTTACCATACCAAAGTTCCCAGGGCCTTTCTTTGTGGATGGGAGTCCCACAGGAGGACAAGCCACATAAATCCTAATCCTGGGCCATAAACACTGTACTTGACTGACCTCTTTGCGACTTTTGACGGTCTTCACAGACTTCATGCTTTGGGATCTTCGAAGGCCTCTGTGTGTTAACATTTCATCGTCTGAATATGGCCCTTCGCCATCTTCGTCTGTTTTCTCATCTCCATCTTTTGAGGGAATTCCATACCCTGAACATGTCGACAAAGCGAGTAAGTCTTGAGGGGTAAAGCTGCCACTTCCTCCTCACACTCTTACCAGCAACTCTCCCCCACTCCCTTCTAATAATAACTGTTCACTCTATCAAGCTCGACCAGGAACCTCATCTAAAAAGTTTGGCTTGAAAAACAAGAATATGAAAAGAAAGTCAATCAACTAGAAGAGGAGATCCAGAGTCTTAACAAAGAAAATGATTCTATGAAAATTAGAACGGGGTAAGGGGAAGCCAGTGAAGCTATAAAAGACATAACAAATAACAAAACAAAATATAAAGAATGAAAAAAAATAGAAGAGAATGTGAAACATAAGAAAAATAATAGATATAGAGAACAGATCAAGAAATAAAAACATAAGAATATTTGGATTACCTAAAAGCTGTAACCATGAAAAGAACCTTGACACAATAATATAAGAAATAATCAAAGAAAATTGTCTTTAAGTGACAGAACAAGAGGGGAAAGTACAAACAGAAAAAAGTCCCCAAATCAAAGAGAAAATTCCACAAGAAAAAAAAATTTCAAATATGCTGGAGTTACCATTAGATTTGTACAGGATTTATCAGCAGCTACAATAAAAGACTACAGGTTTGGAAATATTATATATTGACAATCAAAAGAACTAGGCTTGAGGCCAAAAATATTATCTACCAAAATTAAGTAGGATACTGAATGGGAAAAAAAAAAAAAAAAAAGAAAGGGCATTCAGAGAACTCTTAGATTTTCAGGATTCTGTCTGAAACAAACATTAACTCAATAGAAAATTTAACATTTAAGAGCTAAGCTTAAAGATTACTTTTAAAGGACTCAAAAAGGACAAACTGTTCATATTTTACACATAGAAATATAAACCACATGTCTAAGATTAACATCAGGAACTGAGTAGTCCAAAAGGAAAAATGGGGCAGAGCTGAGTAGGATCTGACTTGAAAATAGTAATTAATTATGCTTTATGGATGAGGTACAGAGGAAGAACTGACAGAGAGATATTAGATAGGAGAGGACGACTGGTAGTTTTGAAAACCTACTTATATTAGGAATGGGTTAAATATATGCCAGGAAGGATAGAGCACTCTCCAAAATCTATAAAGAAATAAAGGGGGGAGGGAATAGTATAAGGTGGGTATAGAAGAGTCTGTAGATTTATGGCAGTGGGACAGGGTGTAGATAATGGGGAAAAGGTTAAAGAGGGAGGGAAAAGGTGGCATAGAATAAAGTGGGGTACAGAAGAGTGTTTAGATTAATGGGAGTGGGATAAGGTGTGTAAATAAATGGGAATGGATAAAAGGGGGGGGAGAGAAATAAGGAAGGGATCCATGGGTGCGGGAAGATTAAGAAATAGCGAGGCAAGTTAAGGAGTAGAATTAAAAGTAGAAGAGTTAGCAGGGATAGGAAATAAGAGATATACACACAACAACAATAATCAAGAGCAGAATTTATTAGGGGAAAAAAAGAGTAAGGTGAGTAATCACTGATCTCAAAGTCAAACTTAAAACTTCAATCAAGAGAGAAATCTACATTATATATCAACCATATTAATATTATAGTAGATATCTATGTATGTGTAAATGTGTATTGTGCATGTGTGTATGTGTATATAAGTGTATGTATGTGTGTATATAGATATATGTATGTGTGTGGGTGTCTATATGTAATATAAATATATCTGTGTTTAATTATAGCCTACTTGGGGAAGGTAGGGCGAGGGAGGGACAAAAGGGGAAAAAAAGAATAAAAAGTGCACAGCTGAGATCAAAAGAATAACCTCCAAGGAAGCAGAAGATATGAATATAATCAGGAATATAATGCCTTCTATTTAATATATATGCTTTCTTGAAATGGGAATTTATTGATATATATTTTGAATCCTTCCTGATGTTCTGCTAGGCACATGACAATGGTTTCCTCTCCCCCACCTTCTGTCTCTTCCCCCCCCCCTTATTTTGTATTTAAGCTTTAAATAAGTAAATAAATAAATAAGTAATTGGCTTGGCTAATGCCAATACTATATTTTCCTGCAGCAGTTATTTAAAGTTTAGACTTGATCACTTGCAAGTGCTATATTGGAATTGCTTTGTTCATTTTTTCTCTCCATAGATTATGTGCTTTTTGAGGGAAGGGTTCAATAAGTCTCCTGCTTTCCCAATAGTACCTAAAGCAGGGTTTTATACAAAATAAGTGCTCAGTAAATGGTTTGTTAAAAAAAGATAAGGAAAATACAACTAGAAGCATTTTAGTTTTATCTTATGAAACTGTTAAAAATTCTGAGTTAAATAGAGTAAAATGAAAATCAATTATATTCTTTTGAATCTAGAAGAAATAGACTGTCTTTAGACAATAAGCATGATTAGGTGGGAGAGGAAACTGATCTTAGGAAATCAACCTATGCCAAATGATTCAGGCACCATTGTGTTACCCTTATTCTATTTGCTACAGCTCTTTAAAGTTCTCCAGCACCAAACCACCAACTCCCTGATGCTAATTTGGAGGAACCAAGCCCCCCATCCCCCATGTGCACTTCTCTTCCTTGAACATGGACTCAATATTTTAGGTTATAACATTTTAAAGACACAGAAACCCAATGTGTCCAATGTTTCAACCAAGACCACAGAGAATGGGCTGGAGCTCAAGGAGAGAAGGACCTTCCTTTTCTAGAGGCCCAAAGCAGGTGAAGGAGAGAGACTGACCTCAGACCAGAGGATAAAAGAAGGGAAGCCAAAAGGTCAAGGCCAGGAGGCTAGGGCAGAAAATCCATTGAAAAGGAACACCTTTCCCCCCAGGATTTGGTGAGTCTTGGGAGGCTTATTCTGTAATTTTGTGAGATCTTTTGGATCACGTATGATTTCTTTCCTCTCCTAGAAACCAAGAGAACCAATTATAATACTCTGTACAACAGCCTCTGACCAGATTTAAAATCTGAATTTCCTTTTTATCATGATTGCTTTCTCTCCTGCTGTTGCATGGCTTGTTCTCTTAAAAAAAAAAAAGAACTCTTTGTTGCTTGGAGAGAAAAGAGACTGACAGAGGCAGAAGGAGAAGCATCATTACAGGCCCCCTGGCCAGAAGGAGCTGGAGAGCCTGCTGGAAGCCTGCTATGTTAGTGATGAGGAGTATCTGCTGGGTCACTCTGACCACAGCAGAGAGGCTGATCGTTTCTCCCTATAATAATAATAATTTCATCCTTCCAAAGGCAGAGAAAGCAACAAAGGGAAATTCCATTCTCGAGCTAATTCTTGCCACCAAGGAAGAGTTGGTGGGCAGAGTAGAAACGATGAGAAGTTTGGGTGGGGAATCTGCCCTCTTGAGACGGAGAAGAAAGTCAGGCAGCATTTCCTGCCCATGAGATGGGGGGGACAGGGGGCAGATCTGGGAGGCTTCAAAGGGCCCCAAAAGGCGGCCCCAGAGGTGGCCCCCAGCTCCTCCCCAGTGACTGCTTCGGAGGCCCCTCGCCACACTTCCAGTCTTCTCAGGCCTTCCTGGCACCCACTCAAGCTGAGGCCTCTGGGCAGCCCTCCATGCTGGAGGCTCTCCCAGGTTCAGAATGTCCTCCTTCACTGGCTTGCTTCCCAATCCCACCTTCTCCAAGACCCCTTTCTTGGTTTCGCCTTACTGCCGGGGTCTCCCTTCTGCTTATTTCACATGGGCAGCTGCCCTGCATCCAGCTGTTTACATAGAGACTGCCTTCCCCTTAGGCATGAGCTGATTGCCGAGGGACTTTGCTTTGCCTTTCTTTGTATCCCCAGAGCTGAACTCAGTGCCTGGCACACAGTGGGCACTTGATAATGCCAGCTGACTGACAGTACTCTAACCCATGAATCATCTCTGGATGATGACTGTCATCTGTGCCATCCACACCTTTATTCAAGTCAATGATAAAACTATTAAACACCATTGTATTCTGGGCTGCAGTGAAGATGAAATAGGGGTAAATGTGATGCTGCAATGTGGGCCCAAAAAACCCTTCTCCAGCACCAAAGAGAGGAAACCTGATTAGAAAGCAGTCTGGCTGAACGAAATCTGTGGGGCTAAGTGAACTGCAGCCCACGAGTTGACTGACTTATGGCAGCCAAAACGCGGAAGGGATCTTGGGGGGCACTGAGAGCCGCAGGAAGGGGCAGCTGTGCTGCTTAGTTCTGGGCCATTGTAGGAAGAAAGCGGATAAGCTGGAGGCCGTCTGGGGGGATAGCGCTCGTGAGGCTTGGATTCTGCTTGGCCCCCAGAGGCAGGAGTAGGGCTCCTGTGTGGTTGTCAGGGAGGCAGACTCCCAACACTTACAATTTTGCAGGTGTGGAGTGCTCGCCTCAGGAAGGAGTGGGGTCCCCAGGCCAAGAGGAATGGGCAAGGGTCTCTGCATAGGTAAGGATGGGAAGAGTCCCTGGCTTCTGGAGCTCCTTCCAGCTCTGAGAAGCTGTGGATCTCAAATACAACTATCTCTAGGAAAAATTAAGGTTTGGTTACATATGGCCCCCACAGGACTCATTGCCATCTATTGCAAATGGCTTCACCAGAAGGGTTTTATCAGTCTAAGCACCACATTTATGGGTGTGTGAGCATGTGTGGTGCCGGGCCCCGAGTCTCCTCCATGAAGAGCTCCGTCTGCCAACACTTGCAGAATGGCCTGTGTTTGGCTCCTAGCATCTAAGAGCATTGCCTGAAGCACCTAGAGGTGTCCAAAGAAGGAAAGAAAAAAGGCTGAGTTTTATTATTACTATTTTGTGTCTCAGCTCCAGTGCTATTTATAATAATTAGGCCTAATTAGCACGTCATACAGAGATCCCATGTTTAATCAGATTTATCTTCTCTATTACCTTACCCAAGAACTCACACATTATTAAATGAACTAATTTGTCATCATTTGTAACTAGCAACATTCGAAGATTGCCCAAGCAGAAAATTCCTTAAATGCTGTAAAAACAGGAGGAGCATAAACAGTGTGATCGGAGACAGGTTTTGTCCCTGCTCTGAGTGCGGGTGCAGCCCACTGGTGTCTCCTGCAATTGGAAGAAGACCCTTAAGGAATGAATGCCTCTGGCCCATGCTGTCACCGAAGCCAGCCTGCGATGTGATGACTGGAGGCTGCTGCAGAAGGCTTTCAGGAGGTGATTTTGCATCCTAAGAGAGATTATGCTTTATCTCCTCTCAAGTCAAACACCTAACAAAGCTTACTTATGGAAAAGGTAAGAAAGAAGAACAAAGAAAAGTAAAACTTGAACTTTTAAGAGCCCCAGACAAATGCTGAGAATATAAGGCAGATTCATAAAAACAAATCTGGCTGAAGATGCTGCAAATTTCTGGCTTAAGCACTTACCCCCATTCCCTGCCCCACCATGTCCCTAACAGACGGAGAATCCACATCTCAAATGATGGAAGCAGCTGCCCAAAGGCCAAATACACACCTGTGGCTTCACTGGGAGCCGTTTTCGGTTTCTTTTTTGGTTCAGGGGCAGGCTGATAGGGCCTCGATCCCACAGGCTCATCTCCTTGAATGGCTGTTAAATCATGCATGCTGAAACTTCTCAAACGTTCAGTGATTGCTCCTTGACTCTACAGGACAGAAAAAAATGGCACAGCTCAGAGAAAAGGACTGTGTTTCCAGTACTGAATATATTCAACATTTCATTTTCAAAGAGGGGGGAGGGGAAACTCCAAAAATGCTTTAGGCACAATCCGAATGGCACACAGCAAAAGAAGCATTCAGAATGTTGTTTTTCCTCTTTAAAGTTGCATTTTTCTTGTGCTTAATGAGTTTGCACCCTGTAAAAAGTAATTGTTTTTAAAAATATAAAGGAAGACACTGCCTGGCTGCTAAACTAGAGATCTCTGAGCAGCCACTATCAGTGAGATGGACTGGAGGGAAAACCTAATCTGAGGACCTAAGGCAAAATAAGAGTGCATTCCAATAACCAGCTTTGTGAAGCACATCTAGTACCATCTACTTGGCCATTAAGGCATTTTAACCTAAGTACTCTCTGAGAGAGATGGCATTTGGGACCTTTCCAGGGCACACCTTTATTTGTACCCATGCTCCCTAGGCCCCTTCACAGAAATCATCTCCAAATGAAGACCTTCTCCAAATTCAGAGAATAAGTAAGTGCACGACTCATTCCTTGCAATTGCTGGGTTTAAGAGATTTCTAAATGTTTTTGCATTAATAATCATAAAAAAATTTACCGTATGTGCTGCATTTTGTCTTGAAACACTTTAATATGATTCTACTTGCCTCTAGTCACAACACAGCAAACTCCAACAGCACACTATACCCACAGGCTCAGGTGACTGTAAGCATTCTGTTCTTGCACATGTGTGTTATTTTCCTTGCTGTATAATAATTCTCTGCAGCTGTTCAGGCTGGAACACCAGGTGGTATATGGCATCAGGAACTAGGAGTCATTACCATGGGAACCATATACTCCGGCTTTGTCTGGCCGCCATATTTTCTGGGCTATAAAGAGGAACTGTGCTAATAAAACGGGGTGAAATGGAGGACAAGGAGCTCCTTCAGCTCCCATTTTTCCCCCTACCACTCCTGCCTGGGCACATCCATGTCTTCATTTTTCAGAAAGATCAGGTTTTACATAGTCCCTGAAATTCTAAGACTTTTATTTTCACATTTGATTCATCCTTATGAGGTCCTAGTTACGGATGAATTAAACATGCACGTTTAACTACCTCAGACTCCTGGGATGGATACATTTAAAAGAAACCCTGTTTCCTCTCAGAAGGCAGTTGAAGAACATGGGTTTGGTCAGCCTCAAGCAACAGCGTTTCCCAATTACCGCTCGGCCTGCTTTAACATCACCCTGCAAGGGCAGAGATCTCCGAAGCCTCCAGTTCCACATAACTTTCCTCTCCCCTACAGTCATTTACCCTCTTCTTTCTATATACACCCATGAATGATATCTATCCAGCTGCCAATCATGAAAAGTAGGAGGTAAGAGGGGATGCAAGTCTAAATTCAAATCACTGCACCCTACTGATTTTAAGCAACTTAAGCCCAGAGACCAGTTAATTTGCCCCAGTGGTAAATAACACATGAACAGGGAAGTATACTCAAGGAAGTGTCTTCTGGTGAAATGGGTTTTTAAAAAACTGTATTTTTCACCTCAGAGTTTGCCTAATTCCTGGCATTGGCCTGCCACCCATTCATAATCTCTTATACTTTGCCAGATACAGCTCATCTAAGTCACTCACTGGGCAGTCCACTTAATGTGCTCCAGATCATTCTCTGATCTATGGTCATCCCAAGGACGCAGCTGACCACCCAGTGGCCAACTCAATTAAGGAAGCAATGGCCCAGAGCATGCTAGAAGCTAAAATGTTGACCCAGTGGCTAAAAAGGAGAGCCAGGTGGGGGAAGATAGCATTCCAGTTCCAGAAACATTACATAAGATTGAGCTAAGATAGGAAAAGCTGCCTGGGCCTGCCATCCATTGTTGGAACTAAAGGAGACAGGGCCCCATATGCAGTTTTCACTTTGTACCTGTTTTTCTTAGGATTCTTTTCCAGTCAGACCCATTTACTTTTGAAGAGTTTCAGGTTTCCTCTGCACAAGTCATCTTGGATGATTTATTTCCCAATTCTCACAGACTTTCAAAAATAAATTAGTTAGAAGCTTAGACCTTATTAAACTCTTTTTGTTCCTTAAGCCTGAGCTCAAATAGCACTGGCGGTGTCGGGGAAAGGCAGGACTGGATGCCTACTCCAAGCCTTTCCCAGTTCTAGTTGTCCTTTGGTTCCTTTTGCCCACAGAGCCTTCTTGGACAACTACTTTCACGTATGTCCAACCCGTGCCTAACTCTGAGAGAGAGAAACACACGCATACACATGTGTTGTGTGTAGGTCTGCACATGCTGGGTGGGCAGCATTTACATGTTATACCTGCCTTCCACCATTACTTTATTTTTCCATCGACAGATGTCTTGCTGGGCTTAACTTTGTTTTGCATTCAGCTCAGGGCTGAACAACCCTGCCAGCCGCCCAATTAGAACGGATGAGACAGCAACCCTGCCCCGTGACCACAACACGCCAGCCCCGGGTACGGCCGAGGGACATGAACAACCATAATTAGACAGACAAGACAGAGGCTTTGGGGAATTAGACAAGCAAACTCCCTCTATCTTTTTTACTTTTACTTCTTACATCCCTCTGGCAACCAGGCTACTTGCTCTTTGGATTGCAGCATTTCTCGTATCCTGCTACCAATCTGGCTCAGCTTTTCAATTCAGATCTTGCTTCCTCAGTTCCCAAGCAGGGACTGACCTTTTTTCCATCCCAGTTTGCCTAATCCTTGCTATGTGCCCTGCAACTCAATCTCATCTTTTTATCCAGTGTGCATCTCATCCAGGTCCTCCCACAATTCCTTCACAGGTGGCTGAGTGAATGGGGGAATGAATAAAGTGCTGGAGGTCACTGCAAGGAGGGGCTGGCTACCCATTATCTCTGATTCTGGCTCCGTGAACAGCTACCAAACTTTTCTCCCACATCTCTCTGATGCTTTTTCCTGCCCGATGTTTCTCTTGGTGGTAATGTGGCCCCTAACTTAGGCTTATAACGCACTTCCCACTCCTCTCAGGTTGAGCTGCAATTTGAATCTTGCAGAGGCTGTGGGAGTCATACAACACTGCTGGAAGAATACTGATGCAAAAATGAGCCTTTGCTTCAAGAAGAAGCTAGGGACATTCAAAATACTGTCTTGTGTTCCTAAAGCAGCCTCATCTGCCTTTTTTTGCCCTGCCCAATTTCTGTCCTGCTGCAATTAGGGTTTAAGACATAATTTCTAATGAATCCATTCTGGTCTATTCATCTAAGTGCACGTCATAATGTCTGCAGAACAAACTTCCTTTTTTTCTGAGTCAATAGGCCAAATTTTTGAGTGTTTACTGAATTCATCTAGGAGCATCTGTATTGTTCTGGGGTATAATGAAAACCACACAATGCTGTCTGAAAAAAGGATCTTCTGAGTACCTTGATATTTAAGAAAATTTTCCTTCGATTTAGATTCTCATGTCAGCTTGTCTTTCATATCCATGGCAGACATTTTTGGTAAACATTAGCCTAATGCATAGATTGCCATTAAATTTTGAACAAAAGATATGTCTGTTTATTTTTTTTAATTTTCCTACAGAGTTTTCATGTAAAAATGGACTGCATCTTTTTGGAGGAGAATCTTTAATTAAGACAACAATCAATCAAGAAGTAACTATTAACTAAGCACCTACTATGTGACTGCTCTGCACATGAGGTACGAATACAAAATGGGAAAAGCCTGCATCTCCTAGGAGAGACAGTATGTTCATAGAGAAGTGTTTATTAAAAATAAATACCAAGTGGATGGAGGCTGGGCATTCAATAAAGCCTCCTTCATCAAGGAAGTAGCACTTGATCTGAGCCTTGAAAGAAGCAGGAGTGAAGCATGAGGTAGATGTGAGGTCCACCAAAGCCTGCAATGCTCTCCTATGCCTGCAGACAAAGGTGGGGGGCCCCAATTGGGGAACAGGCCAGTTTGTCCTAAGCCGAGAGTGACTGAGTGGAAGGGATGGGAATGTCTATACAGATGTACCTCTCTCCATGCTGGAAAGATGGGCTGGAGATAGACCTTGAAGTTTGTATTTTGTCATGAGAAAGTGCCAGAGAAACTTCTGGGGTAAGAGCATGGCCAGCCAAACATGGATTTTAGCAAGGTCACTTAGTACTTGTGAAGAACAAATGGGAAGAATTAAGTGCCCTGGGCAGAGAGAAGGGACTGAGGTGAGAGCTGGTGAGGGGCAGAATCAGTAAGAGTGGACATGAAGACCTGAAGGAGCTCAACCCTGATGGTTTCTCCCATTCCACAATGAGCACAGTGGGATTTTGTCTTCCATGGACTTGTGAGTCAACTCTGGGCATGCTACAGAATACTTTTGGGAAGGTGCTCACTCCCTTCTGATGCCTTCATCAAGGATGCCCTGGATGCACCAAGAGCTTATTCTGCAATGATTTTATAGAGATGGGAAAGTAAGGAGGTCAGAGATCCTTCTTGCTCCCAGGTAACGAGCCCTGGCTCTCCCCCCCAAGGAGAGTCCTTCCTGGGAAAGCTCCCTTCCCAAGGTGGGCTGGCACCTTTTCTGCCTCTTATTCTCTTACAGCTTCAGAGTTCTGCCAAGGCTCACACAACCGGGACGTGTCAGAACAAGATGGAACCCAGATCCAGCTGCTCTGAAGCCGGCTGTCTATCGGCTACATCTGAGGCGTCCAATTTGCAGGCAAAGCTCCAGAATGTGGCCTCGACCAGATTAAAATGTAATTGGAAATGTTTAAAAAATAAATAAAATACGATATGATAACATGTGATTTTGTGGTTTTCTAAGTCAATATGCAGCCTGCAGGGTTCTGTTTCTACTGGAGTCTGATCTCACTGCATTGCCCACACCCTGCTGCCTCCCACTCAAAGGTCAATCCTCCATTTTTTGTTACCCACATCATCAAAATGGTCAGCATTTCGGTTATTCGTCTTAATGTGGAAAAATTAAAAGATGGTATAATGAAGAGGAAACCAGTAGATTATTACCTGAGGAATTTGTAAGAATTATATAGTAAAACAACTGCAAAGGAGATAAGGATTTGCTATAACAAAACCAAAAACATTAAACTTGTTTTTAATGCATAAAAACTTCAGAACTAATAATAAGAGCTATAGGGGATGGGGGCTAGTATGGGCTTTAGAATATGGAGAAGAAAAGGACTCTTTCATTATCAGTATTTCTGATTCACTATTTTTTGTTTCTCCTTCCTGTAGCTAATCCTTGATCAACATCAAATTAAATCAAACACCTTCCTCTATTCCCAGAAAATAAATAAGGTTATGAGTTTTAGTTTAAATAATATAATGCTCCTCTGTATTTTTTTTTTTTAATTTAGTGGCTGCTGCATTAAAATAAAAGGGAAAAAAAAAAAAAAAAAAAAAAAAAAACCCAAAAAAACTGGAAGGATAAAAAAATGAAGGAAGTGGTTTTTTAGTCTGAATGAGAAATTACCATGGCAACAGCAGTCCTGGCCAATTATTAAAAAGACAAGCACATACACCCCTGCAAAGCAAATCCTAAGTCCCACATGCTAGCTTTTTAGATGTTATTCCCTACAGGGCTAGTCCCTAAATGGGACTGAATTAAAAAATAAAGTGAGCAAGAGATAGAATGTTTGATTTGGATGATCTTTACTAAAAGAGAACTGAAGAAATTCGGCTTAGATATAATGAAGCAAAAAACTAATCAAATTCAACTTCCCCATCAAACCTCAGAACATTTTAGTGTATGGACAGCTAATCCCAATACACAAAGGGATGGTTATAGGTTAGATACATGAGAATTCATCAGAATTGTCAGAACACAGCCCCTGGTCCACACCCATGAATTTCAGGTGGAACAGATTCAAACTGGGAGGGTCCCAGGAGCCAGTCCGGCCGGGGCTACAGACCTCTGAGTCCTAGAGGTCAGGGGAACACCCAAGATTTCTGTGGGGAGGGGCAGGTATATTCACTTCTTTACCTAGATTCGGTTCAGGAAGGTAAGTACCAGCACACTAGGTAAGAGTAATACCAAGACAAAAATGACTAAGTCCTTGCCCTACAGGAATTTCCCTTCTACTGAGGGAAAAGGGAAGAAAGGGCAGAGACCCAGAGAGGAACTCTTACAAAGTATGACTAGCAATTCTGAGGGGAAAGGAGCGGTTCTGGGAAGGTCTAAATACCAAGTGACCCTGGAAAGCGGGATATCTAGAGGCTGCAGTGAGGAGGAGGAGGAGGAGGAGGAGGAAGAGGAGGAGGAGGAGGAGGAGGAGGAGGAGGAGGAGGAGGAGGAGGAGGAATACTGGATGGCCCTGGAGGCTGGGAGGGGGTGGGAGAGAGAACACAGAGCCTGGCTCCCAGCTAGGAGGCCCAGGGGCTGAGGAGTAAAATCAATCTGCAAAGGAAAGCCAGTCCCAGACCCTGAAGGGCTTTCTTTCATTCTAGAGGTCCTGAGTAAGGGTCTGATGGAGTCTGACCTGTAATTTAGGAAGATTATTTTGGCAGCTGTGCTGAATATGGACTAGAAAGGAGAGGAAGTGCAAACAGGGTAATCAATGAGAGGACTAGGCAATAAACTAGGCAAGAGGTGATAAAATCCTGGATTAGGTGAAGTGGGTGAAAGAGAAGGGACAGATGCAAAAGGTGCTAAGAAGCAGTATGATTTCCCAAAGGTTCTGGGGCCCATTCTAGCTCCTAGTAATTGCTTGTTGGCCTAGCTCAGAAATGTGAGAAACGGTGTAAGGTGCTAACCAGAGTTTGAGTAAATATTAACCTGTTAACTACAGCTCTAACATGCTCTGGAGAGACTGGTTTAGAGGAACTTAAGAGTTAATTCAGATAAGGTCAAAATAGGTACATGATTTAGACATAAAGGGTGAAACCATAAACACATTAGGAGACCATGGAATAATTCATCTGTCAGATTTATGGGTAGGGGAAGAATTTAGGATCAAATAAGATAGAGCATTAACAAAATGTCAAATGGATAATTGTGATCATATAAAATTAAAGTGTTTTGTACAAACAAAACCAATGCAACCCAAATCAGAAGAAAAGCCGAGAAGTGGAGAACTGCTTTAATAGTAAGGATCTGCTAAAGGCTTCATTTCTCAAATATATAGAGAGAACTGAGTTAAATTTATAAGAATACATGTCATTCCTCAATTGATAAATGGTCAAAGGAACAGGCAGTTTTCAAAGAAAGATATCAAAGTTATCTATAGACACATGAAAAAATGTTGTAAATCACCACTGATTAGACAAATGCAAATTAAAATAACCGAATTATCACAACCATCAGACTGGCTAATATGACAAAAACAAAAAACGATCAATGCTGGGGGGATGTAGGAAAATTGGGACACTAATGATCAGTTGGTAGAACTGTGAACTTATCCATTCTTTCTGGAAAGCAATTTGGAATTATGCCCAAGGACCTATAAAACCATGCATACCCTTTGATCCAGCAATAACTCTACTATGTCTGTATTCCAACGAGTTACAAAAATGGCAAAGAGCCAACTTGTACAAAAATATTTTTATAGGGGCAGCTAGGTGGCGCAATGGTTAAAGCACCAGCCCTGAAGTCAGGAAGACTGATCTCAGACACTTCCTACCTGTGTGACCCTGAGCAAGTCACTTAACCCCAATTGCCTCAGCAAAAAGAAAAAAAAAAAAAAAAATTTTATAGCAACTCTTTTTTAATGGCTAAGAATTGGAAATTAAGGGGATGCCTACCAATGGGGGAATGGCAAAGTTGTGATATATAACTGCAATGGAATATAATTGTGCTATGAGAAATGACGTGAAGGATGATTTCAGAAAAACCTGCAAAGACTTAGATGAACTAATAGAAAGCAGAACCAGGAGAAGAGTATGTACAATAACAATACTGTACAATGAAGAACTGTGAGTGACTTAGCTATTCTCTGCAATATAATGAATGATCCAAGAAAACCCCAAAAGATTCATGATGAAAAACACTATTTACCTCTAAAGAAAGAACTGATGGCATCCAAATAGACCCAAAGCACACTATTTTTCATTTTCTTTTTCTTTCTTTCTTTGTTTCCTTCCTTTTTTTTTTTTTTTGGTTTGAGTTTCCTTGTACAAAATGATCCATTAACAGGTATAAACTTGGAAATTGGAAAAAAAAAAAAAAAACCTGGTGGAACATCACTGACCAGCTAGATATGGAATCTTTTGGGTATAAAAGGGTATAAACTTGGAAATTGAAAAAACAAAACAAAACTGGTGAAACATCACTGACCTCAGCTAGATATGGAATCTTTTGGGTATAAAAGAGGGAAGTTAGAAATTCAGGAAACCATGTGGTTGTTGTCTTCAGCTGATCTAATATTACAGGTGGTTACCCCAACTGCACAAAATGAAGCACTCTTGCCCCATTCTTCACCTTTTCTGAGGCCTCATTTGGCTATAAAGGATACCATTAAATAAAACTCATTTCACATAAGTTTTGTAGAAAGACTCTTTGCTGTCCTGGAATGGATGTTGATTTGCCATAAACAACTCATTGATACAGGTATTTGCTGCTTAATGTTAAAAGGGTAGGAATTGAATTGTTTTTCCCTTTTAAGAAAAATTCCACATTTCTAGAGAACAGCATTCATTACCAGGACTTAGTAACAGACTGAAAGATGGAAGATGAAGAAGAATGAAGAATCAAGGATTCTTCCAGGTTTCAAACCTGTGTAACTCAAAGGTGGGTCCTCTGAATAAAAAGAGGAACAGTGAAAAGGGGAGAAGCTTTTCATTTTTTTTAAATGAGTTCATTTTTGGATATATTGAATTTGAGATACCAAGGATTTCAAAATGGTTATGTCCAGTAAACAGTTGGTGACATAAGATTGGAAGGCAAAAAACCCAGTCCTAGTTAGATATGTAGGTTTGAAAAATATAGATTTTGAGATAATTGAACCAGTCTGACTTGATGAGATCATCAAGAAAGATTTATGTAGCCAAAACTATAGGGAAAAAAAAATGAGTGATTTATTTGTTTCTGGTGTGGATGGAGATGGTGGAGAAGGGGAGGAAAGGATCACTCCATCAGATCTCATTTACAATTATGAACTCTGAGGCAGACCTTGCCCAGGGAAGTATCTTGGGGCCCACCCTTTGTGAAAGGGAAAGATTCTCTATCTTCCTGTAGGTGACTAATTCCCTTACATGAAAGAGATTTCTTTCTTGACTCAAAACCTTTGATGCTTTTTGACAGTAAGCCAGTTGAGAAATTACCACCTACAATACTATACAAGAGCAGAACTTTAGTGTGTTTGTTAGTTTGAATATGTGGATTCTATATACAGTTCCAATGCAATTTACAATTTCTCCTTCTCAAATTCATTCATCATTTAATGTCTACAAACAGAAGTTGGAAGGGAGAACTAATATGCTGCACAAGAGGATCAGGAACAAAAAAGTTGTCAGTGGACAGAAAAAATGAGTTGAATTCAATAAGGTCAAAGTCAAGGGGGACAAATATAGCCTACAAAGGCTCAAAACCCTCAACTATCCAAGTGACTTTCAGGATAGGAGGAACATGGCTAGCAAGCAGTTTATCTGAAAAAAGTCTAGGTTTTTTCAGGGGACTGCACACTCCATCTAAGTTACTTGCATGACATAGCTCTCCCATAAAAGCCAATGGAATCTTTCCTCTGACCACATTGATGGTCCTCTGCTGGGTTCTAAGTGTCACATTTTAGCACTGAAAGGCATAAAGATTTTAAGAGTGGGGATAGCAGAATGACTAGGGATCCTAGGTAGGGGCCATAGGAACTGGAGAGACAATCTGGAGGAAAATAAGCTAAGGGGAGAGAGGGAAACATGAAGGCTATATTCAAATACTGTAAAGGGTGTCCTGTATAATCCTTTTTTTGTGGTTGATCTGGAATAAGCAGAAATAGAAACAAGGACTGGAACAGGGACATAGAATTGAGACTTAACATTTACATTACTCCAAAAGCAGTCTTGGATCTCTCAAGGTGGTAGCTGGTTCCCATTTCTTGGAGATCTTCAAGCTAAGGCTAGATGACCATTTGGGGATATTATAGAGGGGACTAATTAATTTCATACCAGATCAGACTGCCCACTTATTAAGTTTTTGAGGAAATTACTTTTCCCTTTAACACATATATACTTGTTAGTTATTTTGTTCATAATCAAGAACAGATTTGAGGATATTAATATTTGGCAATTTTTTAAACCAAATCTTATTAAATTTTAGGGCTGAAAAGAACTTAGAGGTTATCTACTTCAAACCCTACTCATTTTATAGATAAGGAAATAAACTCAGAGAAGCAGTGATTTGCCGCAGATCCTGTGTCATTAATAGCAGAGCCCAGCTCTCTGACTCCCTCCTACGCTGCTGCTGTTTCCAGGACGACAGGCCACAACACTAGATCACCACACAGGCAAAACAACATAACGCTAGCATGAAATCTCACTTCTGCAGTACCTAGGCAAGTATACCCAGTTTATTAGATGACAGGAAGCAGCTGATTATTCCTAAAACCTTGCACAGGAGGACAGCCACTAAAATAATGCCAGAATGTGAGGATATTTGCATTGCCCAGATCACAATGTGAAGACAATCAGGTCATGAATATACTGTCTGTAAAGGACATTTTCTGTGATATTTCACTTTATAATTTTTGGTTAAACTATCTACTTGGCAAGTCAGACATGGATAATTCAATGAGTTATCCAGCAGAATTACTGGTATTTTTATCTTTTGGGAGTGAAATCCAGCAGGACTGCTGTTCATTTGGTGTTAAAGCTACTAGCATTTCTCCTACAAAAAGGGATGGAATACTGAGCATCCTCAGCAAAATCCTTGAAGGTCCTTCCTCTTTCTGCTTGGCTCAGCCAAAACAAACTTGCACACTGACCTTGTGAACAGATGCCTGGTAATGAGCTCATAGAAGTGAGCAGCATTTTCTGAAAATTGCTTTACAGTGTAATAAATGTCTTGATTAAAGGCTTATTTTCATTTTTAACATGCTCAGTTAGTACATATAGAACAGACCACTCAGGGGTGTTACTAATCTTTATAAGACAGACAAAAACCCAGCAATTTTAGTCCAAAATAGGTGAATTATAATTAATTAAAGCAAAATATACATGCTAAAAAATTCAAGTTAATTTAATTTTTAATTCTAGTTACTATTTATTTATAGTTTTCTCCTTGAACTTGACCTGATTTTCCAATTTAGCTTCAAGTAATTCTTCAAACTGCTTCAACTACTTTAATTTCTTGAAACTTCCAAGACAAAGACTTTCTTCTAATAGCCATAAAGAGACAAGAAAAGGCAATCTTGGCAAATCCAAATTATTCAGAGTACAACTTAAAAGATATTAAAACCTACAAATGCTTCTATGTTACTTAGTGGACAACTCATGAATGGAAAAATAAATCCATTTTGATGCATTCAGTAACTCTAAAACTGCTTCAGGTAAAAACTAAAGGATGACACCCCCCCAATTTCTTATGCTGAAAATAAATTAGATGAACTCTGATACAGAATGACTCTGATACAGAATGGCTCTGATGAATGAGAAAGTATTTGCTAAGGTTACTATGTGCCATGAGTGGTGCAAAGCACTGGGAATCCAAAGAGGAAAAGGGAGACAGCCCTTACTCTTCAGGAATTCACACTCCAAGTGGGGTAGAGTAGACATCCAAGTTGGGCAGGAGGCAAGGACCCAGAAGACCCTAGGACCAAGTGGTAAGGGTTGTTGTTCCTTCCTCTCACCAGAATGAACAGAATTGATGACTTTCATCTCAGCCAAATGTTACCAAACAGATTCTGGGTCACCTGGGATCCCAGCAGGCCTTGGAAGACCTCGCTATCCCAGTGTTTAAGCCAATCAGAGGGTCCTGTACTGCATTCTTAACAAGTCCCATCCAGTGACTGAGGCTTGTTCCAATGGTCCTGTGATGGAGAGAGCCATCTGCCCCCAGAGAGAGGCCAGTGGGGACTGAGTGTGGATCACAACACTCTTTTTGTTATTTGCTTGCATTTTGTTTTCCTTCTCATTTTTGTTTCCTTTTCGATCTGATTTTTCTTGTGCAGCAACTGTATAAATATGTATACATACACTGGATTTAGCATATATTTTAACATGTATAACATATATTGGATTATTTGCCATCTAGGAGGAAGGAGGGGAAGATTTGGAATGCAAGGTTTTGCAAGGGTTGATGTTGAAAAATTATCCATGTATATGTTTTGTAAATAAAAAGCTAACAAAACAAAACAAAACGAAACAAAACAAAACAAAACAAAAAAACCCAAGTGCCATCCAGGCTTGGCTTAATGAGCTCCAGCCAATGGAAGCCCATGATTTCCTGAAGCGGTCTGTTCCACATTTGGGTGCTCCCCACTTAGTGCCCTTTGACAACACGTGCCCAGGATCCAGGGCTCCTGGAGCAAAGCAGAACTGAAGTGCCAGCCCGTCAGATGCTGCAGGCCAACGGCCACAGGCCACCCTTGTCTTTTCTGTGACAAACCTCCTCAGGGCATCCTCGGTGACTCCCAGGCCCAGTAGCTTGTCCGCTTGGACATACTGCCTTGCAGACAGGGCTTGAAGATTCGGGGACAGCCTTCCATTTTCTAAGCTCAATGACTTTTCCCCAGCACTCACGCAATGGCCAAGGAGAAAGCCAGTGCCAGTTACCCTAGGGAGCTTTAACTGATGACACACGTGACAAGGCACCCCAAGAGGCCAAGAGCGTGACAGCCCAGGCTGCAGATGGACTGACTGAGGCTGGCTCCCCTGCGGGGCGGCAGAGGCTGGGCTAAGCCGAGCAGCCTCAGGCTGGATCCTCCTCTTCAGATCTGCAACATTTTGTAGAAACCAGGGCAGTGGGTCAGGAGAGAACACAAGGAAAGACTCCGAAAGGCCTGTCGTCTGCAGGCTGATGAGTTCAAGATTCTACTTCAAAGGGAGAGGGGGAGGGAAGCCTCCTCATCTGCTCCTCGACAGGATGCAAGGCTGGATTGTAGGCGAACTCACTCTTTCCATACGAAATCCTCCAGGAGTAATAGTTTGAAAGACAAGTTTCTGAATATGTAAAGCCAACAGATGGAGAGCTGCCCTCAGCAAACACGTGTAACAAGGACGGGCTAGTTCAGGTTAAAGTTTTACACTTAAGGGATGAGAGAACGCACTTAAAACATGGAGGCTGCTCAAACTGTGGCACAGGAGGAGGGGTCTGAAGGAGGGGGGTGGAGGTAGGGAGGTTTGGGGCTCCGACAGTGGCCTGTAGATTCAGTGTCCAGTGGGGGGGAGTCACTGGATGGTCACCCCAAAATTTGGCAGACTACTTGAAATCAGGTTCAAATGACTACATGATCCCCAATGACTTAGAGCAGAAATGTTTCTAACTAGAGTGCAATGCTATAAAAACATGGCTGGACAGTGGAAAAAAAGATAAGGTAGGGATTAAAATTATGTTGAGAAAGGCAGAAAAACGGAAACCACCTGCATCCCTCAAGTGCTGAACACTTTCAGAGCTGAAGGGGCCTTAGGAATGGGTACGTTCAGTCTCCTTACATTACTGAAAAGGAAACTGAGTTTCCCAGAGTCAGGTTACCTGGCAAAGCTTGAGCACACAGCAGGGCTGCAGTGGCGTCCACGTTCCAAAGGCCACGACAACTTGCTACACCAAGTTTCCAACATCAGTTCAGTGACTTAACTGATTTTGCCTTTCATTGGAAGAAACTGATCAACCACCCAAGAACAATCGTTTACTAAGCAATCGGGCTACAAAGGCAGCAGCTCTTACTCTAAAGAAGTCTGCATTTTATCAGAAAAACAACACAGATGCACAGCATGCAAAGAGAATATTTCTAAAATAGAGGTAATTTGGGAGGAGGCTCTGGAAGCTGGGAGGCCAAAATGGTTTTAACCAGGAAAACTAGGGATCTAAGGAATGCATTTCAGTCTTAAGGGACGTTGGACAACAGGCACGGACCCAAGAAAGGGCAGTGTGTGAGGGATGGCATGAAGGCCGAGCTGGTCCGCCAAGTGGGTGAAAGGGGGTAGCAAGGTGTGGTGAGGTCATCCTGAGAAATGTGATCAGGAGTCAACAAGGGAGCACTGAGGTGACATAGTCAGCCTCATGTTCCCAAAAAACCCCTTTGGTGACTTACTGAATGGAAAATGAAGTGGAGACCAGAACTGAACAAAAAATTTGATCTCTAAACACAGAACTCAAGAGAAGCAGAAAAAGGTAAAAAGGAAAAAAAACTCTTGAGAACTATATTTCTGTTATGGGTATACTTAGAGAATGCGGGTAAAATTTCATCTTATTATAATAAGAAAAAAGAAATTAGAGTTAGAAAAGAGATCATATTGGAAGAAGAGGAAAAGGGAGGTAAAATAAGGGAAATTAAACAAAATAAGGCAAAAAAAAATTTACTATAATTGAGGGAAAGAAGGCAGAAGGATGAACATTGTGTTAATCTTCATCTCATCAGATTTGGATCTGAGAGAATAATAGACATATTTGGTATCACTAAGAAACTTGTCTCACCTTATAGGGAAGTAGGAGGGATAGGGGGGAAAGAAAGGGAAAGACTAAAGGAAGGGAAAACAGAAGAATTAGGAAAAAGGTGTAAAAAAAGGGGTGGGGCTCTAAAGGGGAAGGATTGTTTGAGAGAAATAGTTATCAAAAGCAAAATACTAGGGAGGAAGGAAAGGGGATAGGAAAAAAATATATATATAACCTAGGATAAATAAGATGGCAGGAAATACAGAATGAGTTATTTTAACTGTGAATGTGAATGGAATGAACTCTCCCATAAAGCAGAAGCCGGTAGCAGACTGGATTAAAAGCCAGAATCCTACAATATGTTGTTTTCAAGCATAGAGACACATACAGGGTGAAGGTAAAGGGCTGGAGGAGAATCTATTATGCTTTAGGTGAACAAAAAAAAGCAGGAGTATTGATCCTTATCTCGGATCAAGTAAAAGCAAAGATAGATCTAATTAAAAGAGACAAAAAAGGAAACTATATCTTACTAAAAGGTACCATAGACAATGAAGCAATATCAATACTAAACATATATGCATCAAGTGGTATAACATGGAAATTCCTAGGGGAGAAATTAAGAGAGATGCAAGAAGAAATAGACAGCAAAACTATACCAGTGGGGGATCTCAACCTTGCTCTCTCAGAACTAGATAAATCAAACCACAAAATAAATATGAAAGAAGTTAAGGAGATAAACAAAATGTTAGAAAAGTTAGGTATGACAGATCTTTGGAGGAAATTAAATGGAGACAGAAAGGAGCTTACTTTTTTCTCAGTAGTTCATGGAACTTATACAAAAATTGACCATGTTTTAGGGCATAAAAACCTCAAAATCAAATGCAGAAAGGCAGAAATAGTAAATGCATCTTTTTCAGATCATGACGGAATAAAAATCACATGTAATATAAGGCTAGGAGAAAATAGACCAAAAAGCAATTGGAAACTAAATAATGTCATCCTAAAAATGAATGGGTGAAACAGCAAAGTACAGACACAATTACTAATTCCATCCAAGAGAATGACAACAATGAGACAACATACCAAAATTTATGGGATATGGCCAAAGTGGTAATAAGAGGAAATTTTATATCTCTAGATGCTTACTTGCATAAAATAGAAAAAGAGAAAATCAATGAATTGGGCTTGCAACTAAAAAAGCTAAAAAAAAAAAAAAAGAACAAATTAAAAACCCCCAATCAAGTACCAAACTTGAAATCCTAAAAATAAAATGAGAGATTAATAAAATTGAAAGTAAAAAAACTATTGAATTAATAAATAAAACTAAAAGTTGGTTTTATGAAAAAAACAACAAAATAGATAAACTTCTAGTTAATTTGATTAGAAAAAGGAAAGAGGAAAATCAAATTGTTAATCTCAAAAATGAAAAGGGAGAATTTTCCACCAATGAGGAGGAAATTAGAGCAATAATTAGGAGTTACTTTGCCCAACTTTATGCCAATAAATTTGATAACCTAAGTGAAATGGAGGAATACCTACAAAAATATAGATTGCTCAGATTAACAGAAGAGGAAATAAATTACTTAAATAGTGCCATTTTAGAAAAACAAATAGAATAAGCTATTAATGAACTCCCTAAGAAAAAATCCCCAGGACCAGATGGATTTACAAGTGAATTCTACCAAACATTCAAAGAACAATTAATTCCAATATTATATAAACTACTTGAAAAAATAGGGAATGAAGGACTTCCCAAATTCCTTTTATGACACAGACATGGTACGGATACCTAAACCAGGTAGAGCAAAAACAGAGAAAGAAAATTATAGACTAATCTCCCTAATGAATATTGATGCAAAAAATCTTAAATAAAATATTAGCAAAGAGATTACAGAAAATCATTCCCAGAATAATACTCCATGACCAATAAGGATTTATACTAGGAATGCAGGGATGATTCAATATGAGGAAAACTATTAGCATAATTGACTATATCAATAACCAAATTAACAAAAAATATATGATAATCTCAATAGATGCAGAAAAAGCATTTGATAAAATCCAACATCCATTCCTATTAAAAACATTAGAGAGCATAGGTATTAATGGACTTTTCCTTAAAATAGTCAGTAGCACCTATTTAAAACCATCAGCTAGCATCATATGTAACAGTGATAAACTGGAACCATTCCCAATAAGATCCGGGTGAAACAAGGTTGCCCACTATCACCATTACTATTCAATATTGCATTAGAAATGCTAGCTTTGGCAATAAGACAAGAAAAAGAGATTAAAGGAATTAGAGTAGGTAATGAGGAAACCAAATTATCACTCTTTGCAGATGATATGATGGTACTTAGAGAATCAACTAAAAAACTATTAGAATTAATCCACAATTTTAGCAAAGTTGCAGGATACAGAATAAATCCACATAAATCATCAGCATTTTTATACATCACCAACAAAATGCAACAGCAAGAGATACAAAGAGAAATTCCATTTAAAATAACTTTCAATAGTATAAAATATTTGGGAATATATCTGTCAAGGGAAAGTCAGGATCTATATGAGCAAAACTATAAAATACTTTCCACACAAATAAAGTCAGATCTAAACAATTGGAAAAATATCAAGTGCTCTTGGATAGGTCGAGCAAATATAATAAAGATGGCAATACTACCTAAACTAATCTATTTATTTAGTGCTATACCAATCAAACTCCCAAGAAATTATCTTACTAACCTAGAAAAAATAACAACAAAATTCATCTGGAAGAACAAAAGGTAAGAATTTCAAGGGAATTAATGAAAAAAAAAAAAAAAAGCAAATGAGGGTGGCCTAGATATACCAGATCTAAAAAGCAGCAGTCATCAAAACCATTTGGTACTGGCTAAGAAACAAGAGTAGTTGATCAGTGGAACAGGTTAGGTTCACAGGACAAAATAGTCAATGACTACAGTAATCTAGTGTTTGATAAACCCAAAGACCCCAGTTTTTGGGATAAAAACTCACTATTTGACAAAAACTGCTGGGAAAATTGGAAACTAGTATGGAAGAAACTAGGCACTGACCCACACCTAACACCATAAACCAAGATAAGGTCAAAATGGATTCATGATCTAGGCATAAAGAATGATATTATAAACAAATTAGAACAATGTAGGATGGTTTACCTCTCAGACCTGTGGAGGGGGAAGGAATTTGTGACCAAAGAAGAACTGGAGATCATCATTAATCACAAAATAGATAATTTTGACTATATCAAGTTAAAAAGTTTTTGTACAAAAAAAATGAATGCGGACAAGATTAGAAGGGTAGCAGTAAACTGGGAAAATATTTTTACATCCAAAGGTTCTGATAAAGGCTTCATTTCTAAAATAAATAAAGAATTGACTCAAATATATAAGAATTCAAGCCATTCTCCAATAGATAAATGGTCAAAAGATGTGAGCAGACAATTTTCAGATAAAGAAATTGAAACTATTTCTAGTCATATGAAAAGGTGCTCCAAGTCACTATTGATCAGAGAAATGCAAATTAAGACTACTCTGAGATACCACTACACCTCTGTCAGATTGGCTAAGATGACAGGAAAAGATAATGACGAATGTTGGAGGGGATGTGGGAAAGCTGGGACGCTAATATATTGTTGGTGGAACTGTGAACGGATCCAACCATTCTGGAGAGTAATTTGGAGCTATGCTCAAAAAGTTATCAAACTGTGCATACCCTTTGACCCAGCAGTGTTTCTATTGGGCTTATATCCCAAAGAGATCTTAGAGGAGGGAAAGGGACCCACATGTGCAAGAATGTTTGTGGCAGCTCTTTTTTGTAGTGGCTAGAAACTGGAAACTGAAGGGATGCCCATCAATTGGAGAGTGGCTGAACAAATTATGGTATATGAATATTATTGTTCTGTGAGAAAAGACCAGGAGGATGATTTCAGAGAGGCCTGGAGAGACTTGCATGAACTGGAGAACATTATACACTGAAACAACAATACTATATGATGATCAATTCTGATGGACATAGCTCTAGTTCCTATTGTTTCAGCAATGAAGAAAGCCATCTACACCCAGAGAGAGGCCTGTGGGAACTGAGTATGGACCACAGCATTTTAACACTTTCTGTGAATATTTGCTTTACATTTTGTTTTCCTTCTTAGGTTGTTTTTTTTTCCCCTCTCTTTCTAGCTCTGATGTTTCTTGTGCAGTAACATAACTGTATAGATATGTATACATATATTGGATTTGTCATGTAATTTAACATATTTAACATGTATTAGACTGCCTGTCATCTAGGAGTGGGGGTGGGGGGAAGGAGGGGAAAAATTTGGAACAAAAAATTTTTTGCAAAGCTCGATGTAGAAAAATCACTCATATGCTCTGTAAATAAAAAGCTTTAATTAATTAAAAAATGTCAGCAAGAGCACATGAAAATAAAGCAAAACAAAACAAAACAAACAAACAAAAAGAACAATTAACTCCAATACTATATAAACTATTTGAAAAAATAGGGAACGAAGGACTCCTACCAAATTCCTTTTATGACACAGACATGGTACTGATACCTAAGCCAGGTAGGATGAAAACAGAAAGAAAATGAAGTGGGGAAAGAAGGTTGAGAGGTGATGAGATTGGCTACCGGTGGGCTTTGTGGAGTGAGCAGAGTATGGGGCATGTCCTGAACAGTAAGAAGAGGGAAGTTTGGGAGAAGAATGATGAGTTCTGTTCTGGGCATCATAGAACCCCATCCAGGGTTTAATGGAAGGATCAAGCTAGGTACTTTTGAGTCAGACTCAGTGGGGGCAGACTGAAGAACTGGGATGAAAAAGATGAGCACTGCTAACAAAGGTTATCATCAGATAACAAATGAAATATGGAATCAGAGCACTCCCCCAAATAGGTGGCCCTATCAACTTCGGCCCCTGACCCTTTGCTAGGGATCTGCCTTGCTCAGACAGCTAACCCCCAAGTTATGTAATGGTGAACTAAGGTATAACCATGTCTATCATGTCTATAGAATGATCTCCATACTGTTATGGAGGCTTTCCTGAGTGTCAGCAGGAGCCCTTTCTGAACTCTTTCCTCCTGAGTTTAAAAGGGGCTACAGCCCGTTCGGGGCAGAGGCAGCACCGTCCTTACACCGACATTTCGGAGCATCTGATAAATAAGCTGCTTCCTCAGGGCCTGGACTATCATTAAAATCGATGTGCCCTTTCCAGGTAATAGCTGATCCAAGTTGCCAAGGAGCTGGGATGGGAAAAACAGACTGGACTTGAGGGAGTGTGGGGTGTGGCAACTCCCTCCCCCGAGGCAGGGTGACCCTCATCTGAAGGGAGGTCTCCAGGAGGTGCCCAGGAGCCCGAGAAGCAGTGTCTAGATGGGCTATGGGCGACACCCACTTCTGAAGATGGCTTTTAAATCAAAATGTCACGCTGTTCTAAGCCATTAAGAGATGGAAGAAAAAGGCAAAAGTTGGAAATAATCATAATTACAGCAGCACTATTTGCATGCCTGTTCTTAGAAGCATCTCACTGTTAGGTGGATACTCAACACAGGCTGACATCACCCCCTCAATGGATCTGAGGTATGATTAAAACTGGAATTTGGGCCAGCAGGGATCTGAACAGACAGATGAGGACAGTTGGAATATTATTGTTAAAACAGACAAAAGGATACTTCATGAAAAATTCAATGATTTAAATATTTAATTTAATGCTAAATTGTGCCCCATCACAAAAATTTCTTTATGAAAACATCACAAACCCATTTTTGGTTCAATATATTAAGTAAGCAAAGTATATGAAGAAAATACCAAAAAAGTCAAAATTTGCTGATAGTTATGAGTCATCTCTAGATATTGGTAGATTTACTTAAAATTGCTTTGGGAAAAAGTAAATTTCTTTAAAGGGTAAGAGGCTTAATGTTTTTGACAAAATTGGAAATGAACTCTTAGCAAAAATGCTACTGTCTTCCTTTTAACAAGAATCTTTAAAAGTTAAAAGTTGTCAGAAAGCCCTTTGGAGCAACTGTTCCATTGAATAGCTCAAAGTAAAAGGAGGAAGAGTAAGGAAGCCTGGCCTGGGGGAGAATTGGGGCTGACTGGTCCTCCAGATGCCAAGTGAATGTGGGCAAATTTCCTTGATGTTGAAGGGATGCCCCGGCCCAGGATGAGGTTCCCCAGATCCCCATAGCCGAGGAAGTCTGATGCTGGGAACATCTTTTCCCTCCCTCCAGAACTGGCAGTAGCTTCCACTCAGCCTTTCAAAGAGAAGCCTCTTCTCTCTGTGCATCAAGAGAGCATGCTGGCAGAAGGCACTGTGCCCAACCCTGCTTTACCTTTTAACACAGCTCATGAAAAATAACCAAATCACAGAAGAGCTCAACCTCATTTTGATTTTATCACAGTGATCAGTGATGAAACAGCAGGTCTTGAGATTCAACTTCCATAAGCATGAAACACCTGATCCGGGGGAAGTGGACAGGAGGGCAACAGAACGGCCGTTAGCCACTTCAGCTCTTGGAAGGGTGGCGCCGGGTCAGACCTCAGCAGCCTGAAAGAATCCCATAGCCCCCTTTCCTTCTTATGGCAGTAGATAAGACCCTTGATCCCTCAACCAAGGATGGGACAGGCCTTGAACCCTACTGCATTCTGGGCACATTTTCCATCCAGTTTTTAAGACACTTACCTAGTGTGAGGGGAACTCAATGGCAGACATTCTACAGCGCCATGTCTCAGAGCACTGACCAAGATCTGAAGAAGGATGCACCTTTCTAGAGTCCCGAGCCCCCTTGGGCCAGAGGTGGGATGTGAGCCTGACTGTCCTGATGTTGAAGCTGGCCCTTAACCACCATAGCACAAGGTCATCTAGTTGTCATCAAAGAAAGAACTGTGTGTGTGTGTGTGTCTATAAACTCAGTACACTGCTCACCTGGGCTACTTTTCCAATTTCTTGCTTAGCCTCCATGGATTTCCCCAAGCTGGCCTTTAAATGTTCACTCTCCTTTCTTCTACTCTTTACTTACATACCAATCAAATAGAGCCTGCTGGTATTTGCTACTTCTTAATTACCTTTTCCTTGCACTAATTCTCCTCCATCAATCATTCCATGCCAATCTGAACCCTAAATCTCTCAATGTTGCTCTCATCAGAACACTGCCAACCCTCTGTAATGGGAGCCTTGTGCAATTCCAAATAAAAGAGAGGTAATGCTAAGCTTACATCTCTGCTGACTACTACAGAATAGGAAAGGAAACTTTCTTGAAAAGTCAGAAATGATCAGATAGGGACTCCTTTTCTGGCAGAAAGATCCCTAACAAAGTTTACCTATTTTTTTCATTTATTAACGTATCTAATCAATTTCAAAAGAAAATCTCCCCCTCCCCACCCCAGTTCAGTGATAACCATCTGTGGCTGGATTCCCAAGTACGTGAAGGTACAGGCCATGTCACACTTATCTGGGTACTGGGCAATGCTCCGCTCAGGGCTGAAGCTCATTCAGTGTTCTTGCAATGAGTGAACACTATTTCATTCAGCAGGATAACCAGGAATCTGATTTACATTTTATTCATCCTGATAGGTATACTTAGAAAGAAGTAACACTGAATAAGAGAAACTGGCTCACTGTGGGCTGTTAAAAAGTGAAAACCTTATCATTTCATTGGCTCAATTTACCTTGAGCATCATATAAAATTACTTCTAACAATATCCCTACAAATTTTATTATTGTTTTGGTCACAAGACAACTGATCTAGTTATATAACGGGTACTCAAAAGGCCTAAAAGCTGTTTGCTGAGGTGTTACTTGGCTCAATTAAATTTAATAACCACAAATTAAAGGTAATGATTTAATAAGTGCTGAAATGATTGTGCATCGATATTGGGGGAAAAAATCACAACACATGACATGCAAACAAGTCTATGATGCAAATCTTTACTGAATGCATTAATGTGACTTGCAAAAAAGCACAACAAATGTTTAGCATTAGTAAATCATTAAAATATCCACTTGTCATTACTACTGAATAATTTTCAAGCACAAAATAGTAGAAGTTACCTCAAATTGACTGAAGGACAGCAGCAGAAGTAAGCCAGAAATCCTACCAAGATATTAACACCCAGAGAGAGCCACACCAAAGACAGAGAAAGAAAAAATGGTCATCTTTACAAAAAGGGACAGAGGCTTACTATTTACTTGTTAAGGAATCTGGAAAAGTTATGAGGAAAATGGCACTTTAAGGTACTTTTAAAATTCAGAAATCAGCACCCACTCTGGGGGAAGTTAAGAATAAAGGTAAAAAACTGAAAGTTTTATATATCTTCAAAAGTAATTATTCATTCAAATATCTCATAGATACCAAATATATAATTCAGTTTCAAATTTTTATAACTGAAGAAAAATTATTAAATCATTCGACCTATTGCCTCCAGGTATTACACAACATTTCATGGAAAATGTAAATTACCTTTACGGCAGCAGTAACAGCAGCAGTGGCTGCTAAATTTAAACCCTGTCGACCAAAATTTACCATGGTCTCATAGCCTCGTTCTTTGGCTTGGACGATGTAATCATCGATCTCCTGAAACAGAACCAGAAACAAACAAGAAAAAAGGGATTTAAAAAGTACTGAAATTGCATCCATAGACATTTCAGTTCCCCAAATTTTAGAATTTATTGCAAAGTACATAGAAGCAATTCTTGTTCTCCTAACATATTGAAAAGTTTTGCCATTCCAAAAGTCAAAACAAATTTCTCTCATATCTTACCCTTTCCTTTGAAGAAAGCAGTGGGTGAAGGAACTTCCTATAGATTAAACTTGCCCCTCGAGTGTATGGGGAGAGCAGCCAAATGACAAAAGCAATTTTCATCTCATAGTACAAGGGAAACCTGTTCAGGAAATGTTAGAAAACCATTAGATATTTAGGTTAGATGGTGAAGTGTCAAAAATCAAACTTTTAAAAGAAAAATTCCAAAGGAAATACCTAATACTATTCACAGAAAACTTCATTTTACAATATTCCCTTGGTTTCTGTCTAACGAATATTCTTCCTAACAGTTAAAAAGTGTCCTACCGTGCTTGTGGTAGAGACCAGATCTGGACTTTTCTCCAGAAGATTTTATAATTCCGTTCACCACATGAAGGGAATTAGAAGTAGGGGACACAAAGATACTTTTTCTATTCCCTTTTATAAGAACGAATTAATTTAAAATCCAGAGTGGATTAACAAAAATGGCTTGTGGAAGCCAGAATGCTCCTTGGCAAAAACAAGCCAACAAAACTCAATGGAAATATGAAACTACAAGAGGCTTCAGTATGATGACAATACCACTATCTTCTACAAAGCTTTATCCTGATTCACTCCTGCATTATCTCACTTGATAGTCCCATTTTATCAGCAGAGAAGTCCAGGAATCCGCCTTCTGGCAGTTGGCTAACAGAGACCCAACCAAATAAGGAAGCTTTCTGGCCTGTGAAAGGCCAAGACTTTTTCAGTCTTGGAACTTACCAAGCAATGGTTAGGTCTGCCAACGTTTCAATCACGGTATAAAGGGCAAAAACAATCCAATACATCATCCACCGAACCTGAGAACACCAAAGGTAGAAGATTATTGAGGTTTATAAGGAACAGCAGTCATGAAGCACCTCTTTCTATAAAAGATACTTTGCTGAGCAGTTCAATTCTATTTCATTCCACCACTGGGCACTTGGTAACTCCATTTGCTCACGTTAACTTGTTATTTCTTCAACTTTTTTGATGCCCTTTTGGACAGAATCTTTTTTTTTTCAAGGATTCCCATTCTCCCACTCATGAGAGCATTGGAGAGGACAAGAACAAAAAAGCATCTGGTCCCTTTGTCCCTGGTCCAGATGAGCGGCACCAGGTGCTTCTAGGGCCCTGTTAGTGAGCTCTGAAAGACCTTAGAGGAGCAGAGAGGTCCCGAGGGACTGACACAGGGCAAGGACTCTGATTTTCAAGAAGAGACTAGAATGGGATCTCTGCCTGCCATCACATTCCCAAATGTACTCTAAAAGAAAGACATTTTTCTGAACAAGATGAATCACCATCAACCACTGCTACCAAACACCAAAGAGCTTTCGGAAATTAGCCTTGGTTGTAGACTCAATAATGTTTCTTAACTGGTTCGACCAAAAACTAAAAAGCAGAATAGCACTTATATGTGAAATTTATACTGTGGTGAGGTTGGTTCAAAAACAACTAATGCTGTCTGAGTCACATTGAGTTGGATTATATACCTCTCAGGCTGTGAAAGTTGAGACAAGAAGCAAGATCTTCATTCTGACCTAAATTCACATTTGAGAATATTACAACTCAGAATATTACCCCAACAGCATTTTTGGACCTTGATGCTAGTGTAAAAGAAATTTCTATATTTCAAAATCCACTATTCAACCAAGGAGATTCTACCTCTCCTTCAGTGCAAAGTATTTAATCTGCAATATATTGAAATGCTAAAAAGAAAAAAAAATCAAGAGAAAAATCTAGTAGGATTCTAAAAATGCTTTTCAAACTCTGAATATGTTCAATGAAAATCATATGCTTGTGGACAGATATCAACCTTTGGCAGTACCTATTTCTGTGAATAGATACTTTCAAAGATGAACTACATAACATCCCATTACAGATCAACATAAACAGATGAGTATTTACAATTAATTTTCATGAAAGGGAACACTAATTCTGAATCCCCAATTAAGAAAAATCTTATTCCCCCTGCAAAAAAAATTATATTCTTATTATTGGTATGCCTGTATTGTAATAAAGTATAATCAGTTATATTTTAAATTTCATTAATAAAAAACATTTGTGGAAATATTTTCTCTCTTGTTCTACAGACAGGTGAATAAGGTAGTTACTATCTGCCTCTTTACAAAGTATCGAAGATAGGAGAAAAGAGTCCAGGAAAAAGAGAGTTCTCTGAAAGATGTTCATGGTTAAGGGGCCTGATTTTGCTGTAGAGCCATCAAAGGAGACTGAAAAGGACCAGGCAGATGGAGCCAAGGAGAAATTAAGAGAAAGTAGTATCCTAATAAATCTAAAGAATATCCAAGGCAAGTGATTATTAGCCATGTCCAAGGCAGGCTTCAGAGAAGTCAAAAAGGGGGAAGGTAGGCCATTAGATTTTGCAATTAAGAACTCTTTAGTAAAATTGGAGAAAACAGTTTAAGTTTAATAATGAAATTAGAATTAAAACTGTAGAAATGGAAGAGAATGAGGAAAAAGGAAGGGGAATCTCCTATTGTAGATTATTTTTCAAGTCTAGCCAGAAAGGAAAGGGAGAAATATGGGACCAAGCAGACAAGCCTGAGGAAAAGTGAGAGGGTAGAGATGATCTGCTAGAGAAAATAGGGTGGGACGGAGTCCTTGGACACATGCAGGGGTTTGGCTTGGCAAGAAGAGCCACTTCATTGTGTGATGCAGGGGTGCAGAAGAGATCATGGCAGAAGGCATCTGGGAACTCTCAGGGAATGACCTCAGGTGTTTGTAAAATACAGGACAAGGGTCTTGGCTGAGAGAGAGAGTGGGAAGGGGAGCCATGGGAGGTCTGGAAGAGCTGCAGTCCAGAGTGGCAGAGTTGCTAAGCGAGGTCTAATAGGTTTATCTTGTAACACTAAGAGCCCCATCAAGGTTTTATAACATATATTGGTAATGGGCCCAGTCAGCACAATTTGGAGATTTTCTCTAGCACATGTGTCAGAGCAGAGGCTAGGGGAGGTGGAAGCAATTCAAGCCCGAAGCTTTTCTTGCAGGGCAAATTCTAATAGAGTAAAGGAAAGAAAAGGGCAGTAGAGAGTTGATCCTTGTTCACAAAGGGGTCAAATGGGAAAGGTTAGGAGAATTTGGCCAGTTCTGGGGTGATGGCCTAGGAAAAACACTGAAGGTCATGGTGTAGACCAAGAATAGGATTTAGGGTTGCAAGGCAAAAGGAAAACGGAAACCCAAAGTTCATGAACATGGAAGTGGTATATTTGTGATGGCAAGATCAAGGATGTGACCATTTTAGGAAGTGGCTGGGATGGGCTGGAGGATTAGATTGTGAGTGAGCTAAGGGTCATTGAGGGAGTTTTGAAATATATTTATGTATATCTATATTTACATTTATACTTTTATTTATATTTTGAAGTCTTCTAGTATGAGGGCATGAGTCAAGGTGAGGAAAAAAAGGGGGGGGTAGAACAGGACTTGTTCAACTTTTTCCACTCTCAATCCCTTTTTGCCTTTTTTTTTTTTTTTTAATTTTGATTCCAGGTATACAGATATATAAAACAGGTATACAAATCAAGTTGTCTTTGACCAGATATAATAAGTCTGATTCCACACTGTGGCATCTATTGTGTTCACTATTCAATCTCAGCTTTTGTTCCATCTGCAAATCCAATAAAGATACTATCCGTGCTTTTCTATGAATTGATAGAAATGACATAAGCAGCACCCAGAACAGATCACACAGGTGCACTTCACAGAAGTTGCCCTTTAGAGTTAGTACCAGCTCCAAATCGAATGACTGCATCTAGACAAGAACATCTAGCCCCCATCTACCTTTTTTACAGCAACAGTTTGAGCTACTTTCAGGAAAAAAAAATAATTAGAACTTAGCTCAGCTTGTTCTACAGTATCCCCCTGTTCTTTCCATTCAGTGACCCAGACAGAAAAAGAAATGTCTGATGTAGCCCGCTTGTGAAGAAGCCATATGGGCCCCTTGTGATCACCACGTTCTGTGTTGGTAGTAGTGGTTGATGGTGATTCATCTCATTCAGAATCTTTGAGCTCAAAAAAAAAAAAAATCCTAATAGATCATTTCCTTCCTCTTCTGCTGTGACATGATGGATATGCATCAGTAATAAAGTGTCATGTTATAGTGATACATGTGGCAGCTGAAATGCTCTTGAGTTATCATCTCATGGCTTCAACTTAGGAGGGCAGTAAGCAGCTATTTGAAGGGTTAAGAAAACCACGTATAGTATTCTTTTGTAACCACTTGACTCTGCTTAGAGGAGTTAAGAGCAACCATAGGCAATATGGAAATGAATGAGGATTAACAAGTAAGTTCCTTACAACTTATTTAATAACACTGAAATGTGAATTTCATATAATTTTCATGAGTCATGAAATATTTTTAAAGAATATTAAAAATATTAAAAAGCATTCATATAAAGGCCTCATTTCTAAAATACATAGACAACTGACACAAATTTATAAGAAGTCAAGCCATTCTCTAACTGATAAGTGGTTAAAGGATATGAACGATTTTCAGATGAAGAAATTAAAACCATTTCTAGTCATATGAAAAGGTGCTCTAAATCATATTGATCAGAGAAATGCAAATTAAGACAACTCTGAGGTACCACTACACACCTGTCAGATTGGCTAAAAGGACAGGAAAAGATAATGACGAATGTTGGAGAGATGTGGGAAAACCAGGACACTGATACATTGTTGGTAGAATTGTGAACGGATCCAACTATTCTGGAGAGCAGTTTGTAACTATGCTCAAAGTTATCAAACTGTGCATCCCCTTAGACCCAGCAGGGTTTCTATTGGGCTTATATTGCAGAGATCTTAAAGGAAGGAAAGGGCCCCACATGTGCAAGAATGTTCGTGGCAGCCCTTTTTGTAGTGGCTAGAAACTGGAAACTGAATGGATGCCCATCAATTGGAGAGTGGCTGAATAAATTATGGTATATGAATATTATGGAATATTATTGTTCTGTAAGAAAACGACCAGCAGGACGATTTCAGAGAGGCCTGGAGAGACTTGCATGAACTGATGCTGAGTGAAATCAGCAGAACCAGGAGATCATTATACACGGCAACAACAAGACTATATGATGATCAATTCTGATGGACATGGTTCTCTTGAACAATGAGATGATTCAGACCAGTTCCAATGGTCTGGTGATGAAAAGAGCCATCTACACCCAGAGAAAGGACCGGGGGATTAAGTATGGTTCACAACATAGCATTTTCACTTTCTCTTGTTGTTTGTAGGCATTTTATTTTCTTTCTCAATTTTTTCCCTGTTTGATTTGATTCTTCTTGTGCAGCAAGATAATTGTATAAATATGGATGCATATATTGGATTTAACCTATTTCTACAATGTTTAACATATATTTAACTACTTACCATTTAGGGAAGGGGGTGGGGGAAGAGAGGGATACTGAAACACAAGGTTTTGTAAGGGTTAATGTTGAAAAATGATCCACACATATATTTTGAAAATAAAAAGCTTTAATTTTAAAAAAGCATTCATAGTTTATAGGATATACAATAGTCAGCAGGCCAAATTTGGTCTGTGGGGAATAATTTGTTGGCCTCTGTGCTCTGCAGCATTTCATTTGATGATCTCATCAACTCCCTTGGATTTACTTTATTATCTCTGTGCTTCTTTATTTTTTAACATTCATTAAAAAAAAAAAAAAAGAGTTTCGTCTTCTTGAAGTACAGTCTAACCATGTTATCTACTACACCATGCCCTACCCCCACATTCAATGAACTCTAGTAACGGAGCTCCAGGATTAAAGGTAAAATCCTCTGGTGTTCAAAGCAGTTCCAAATTCATACCTTTCCAGCCTTCTCACATTTTCTTAATGCTCTGTGACTCCCCATATGTTCTATGACCCAGAGGCATGGTCTTCTGGCTGTTCTATGGACAAGACACTCCATCTCCGGGCACCTTTCCTGGCCATCTTTCAGCTCTCCCTTCACAACTCCACCCCCATGATTTCTTCCAATCTCAAGTTAAAATCCTACCTTTAAAAGGAAGCTTTTCTTTGCCCTGAATGTTAATGCTTTGTCCCTGCTTAATATCTTTAAGATATCCGGTCTAGATCTTGTCTGTATATTGTTTAGAGTTATTTGCATATTGTCTCCTCAATCAGTACATCAACTCCTTGAGAGCAAGGACTGGTTTTTATAGGGCCTGGGACATAGCAGGCACTTAATAAATGTTTAGTGATCTTCCTTACCTTTTTTTGTACACCCAGCATTCAGCAGTAAGCCTGATGGCCACAGGAGGTGCTTAATAAATGCTCACTGTGGTCCTGGAATGCCTACCCTCTCAGAATATTTATCTTTGAGATTCAGCTTGGGTACTGTAAGATGTATAGCTGTACTTTCTACAATTAAAACCTCAGTATCACCTCCAGGTTGTAAAGAACATATAACAGAATTACATCAAGGAACACATCCTTTTTTAAAGAAAAAGGTATGGAATCATCTCAAATACTAACTTCAATCACTGATTTAACTCTGCTAAGGTCAGATGCTACAATATCAGATACATTATCTTTGCCGAATTATTCTTTGCTAATATTTTTTCTTGGAACTTCAGAATTAATTCTTGGTCTTTTTTGTCAAGGTGATGAATACTGAATTTAATTCAAAAAGGGAGGAGGCCAGTGAAGAATTATAAGGGATCTTAATGAGAGCTTGTATGTCATCCACAGCAATAACCACAAACTCTTAACCTTAGAAATATATGATTTTCCTTGGCCCATTAACAGACTTGGTAGTGATATGGCAGTAAAAGAATGAGTTAGCAAAGCTTTTGTTAATTTACTTCTAGGTCCCTTACAGTTTTCTTTAAAGGATATAGGAGAAAACAATAGTTAAGCTTAAAAAACAAAAACAAGCAAAAAACCCCATGAGACTCTGAATCAGAATATTTCTGAAATGCCTTATAAAACTAGAATGTTTTGATTCTATGGCAAACTCTGGCCCAACGACCAAATCTGATCTGTTGCTTGTTTTTGTACACAAAGCCTGGATCAGAAACCAACTTTTCTGACTTCAAACTCTGTTCTCTTTGCCCACCATTACTGCTGATTTTTTTGTTTGTTTGAACAACGGGTCCCTTCTCATTGCTGATGGACAGTAGGTACAGTTAAATCTGGGAAATGGATGAGACCCAGAACTGAATGGGACAATAAGGCTGCAGAGAGAAAGCTGTGCCAGGTTTTCAAGGATCCCCAGCAAGCTGCTGCCAAAACAAAACAAAACACACACACAAAAAAAACCTCAGTCTCTTGTACGCCAAGGCTAAATGGCTACAAATGATGGAACGTTCTGACTCCACAGGAGTCCAGCTCTCCTATGTCCATGGGATCCTGTGGTGGATGCTGTGGATACACACAGACCCAATAAGTCCTTGTCTTGAAAAGGATTCTGTTTCATTGCTGAATTAGCACGCAAGTTCCTTGAAGGTAGGGGCCTTTTTTGGTGTTGTATTTGAGAGATGTAAATAATTTGGCACACACAAGAACATACATGTTGAAATCTAGATGATCTTCGTAAAGTCTGTTTCCCAGTCAACAAAGAAAATGAGATGGATCTTGGCCCTCCTCAGTTCCTCCTTCCCAAACCTTTTCTCTGGGGCTCTACCAGCATTATTTCTAGTGCCCTTCGCGGGGGGGGGGGGGGGGGGAGGTCTGTTTTCTCCATCCTCTCATCTAAGTTATTGATGCTACCTTACTTAAATGACCTGGTGTATGCAGTTCATGGGTCAGGCAGCAAGTTTCCCATAATGCCCAGGCACCCAGTCAAATGCCTGAGCCAGCAAATGGTGTGAAAGGGCAGAGAGCCAGGGATTTGTCTGCAGGGACAGAAGAGGCCAAGGAGGGTGTCCAGTGAGTGGACAGGGGGTCAGGTGTCTGTCAGCAAGCGGACGGGACGCCAGCAAGTTCGAGAAAGCCAGGAATGGGTGTCTCTAAGGGGGCCGGCAGGCCAGCAAAGCCATCTGGAAGCATCAGAAGGGCTGACCGAGGGGTGGGCAGCAGTGTGATCCCACTCTAAATTTAAAAAGCAGATTTGAGTCAGGGAATACAGCATCTGCTACTGCTACTGAACAGAGGCCAAGGGAACAGACTTAGTGACATCTGCCTTGGCTGCATATGGTTTTAAAAAAATGTAATTCATAGTTCTCAATTGTGTACCAAGTCATTGAAGAGTGTTCTTTGGACAAGTATAATTGTATATCATTTTCATATTCTAAATAATTTTAATAACCACTTGATAATGATAATTGAAACTGGTCATACTAGAATGACAAATATACCCCCACACCCGCTTCAAAGTTTGAAAAGAGGAACAAGCATTTATTAAGTACTTTACAAATATCACCAAAACAACCTGTGAGATAGGTGCTACTGTTGAAGAAACTCTAGTAAATTGAGTTGGTCAGGGCCACATTGCTAATAAATGTCTGAGGCTCAACTGGAACTTAGGTCTCTCTGACTCCAGGCTCAGTGCTCCACCCCAAGTGTTTTATCTTTCATGGATTTTCTAATTTGGACTTTCCATCTCATTTTAAAGCATGTAAAAACTTCTAGAAACATGCAAAAAAAAAAAAGCATGTTAAAAAAGCAGTGTAATTTAGAATATTTAAGTAATTCAAAGAAAAATCATTGAAATAACAAAACTAAATCTATTTATAAAAATGTAGTGCTGTAAATGAAAAACACTTTCATAATGATTCATTTGAAAACCCAAAAGTCATCCCATCATGTGGAAGTGCCCTGAGTGCCCCAGGGCTATTTATGTGGGTGCCAGTCATGCCTGAGCTACTGAACCCGTCTCCACTTGCCTGAGCTCTGACTTGGATCCCATGGTACAAAACCTTCTTGGCATTTCCATCTGGCCAAAGCCCAGACAGTCACGTGACAGTATCTTTTGCTTCCTTCTCTCAGGGGATTAAAGGCTATTTTAAGCCCGAGTGAGTACTGTAAAGTCAGCGTACATAAGTGCTGAATTTCCTACCAACAAGCTGGGTCCCATGTCATCAGTGCCCGCCTCATAATGCAGGCCATGGCATCTGTAAATAAGGAGACAACGAGACTAAGGCAAAGGGAAGGCCTCTATTTTATATTCTTTGTTTTTTTCAGAAAAGATTCAAGCTTTAATCATTCTATTGACTTTCTTAGTTGATGAAAAAGGATCCTAAAATGACCATAATTTCTTAAGAACTAAACAAAAGGGCCGACTAATAGCATATTAAAGAGAAGCTACTTTTTTCTTAGAGAGCATATCTGTACCTTTTTCACTCAATATTTAGTATTATCGTGAGGCTATGAAAACAACAACATTAATAACAACTTACGGAAGATTTATTACTAGTAAATATAAGCCAATAAAAATGGTGAAAACTACATAGTAACAAAGCAGACAGTAGTGAGAAGTAGTGGCAATCGAGTATAAAAGGACCAAAATGATTTGGTTTCATTTCAGAAAAGTAACCCCATGTAGCACCTGGCAAACATAAAAAATGCCACGTCAGTGATTGCTCAGCAGAGCTGCCAGCAGACTTGTGGCAAAGTACAAAGCTGACTGTGGCCCTCCTGTGTCCCACTCTCCTCAGGGGCTCCCCGTGGCTTCTGGCCCTCTCAGCCTCCTCAGCTGGGCCTCTGTGCAGCCTTTCACATCAGACTCAGTACGTCCACGCCTTGGCTGCCTCGATGGCCTGTCTAAGGAGTCCTAGTTGGCCCGCCAGCGGCCAGGCAGGCCCTCCTCAGCTCTGGCTTTGGTCCCTTTCCTCTCCCCCGCCGCTTCAGTTCTCATTTGTCTCCCTCCTTTTGGTTGGTTTCCTCCCTTCTTTCCCCTTCTGCCCGTCCAGGCCCTCCCAACGGCCATGACCCTGAAGATGGGATCCCCTCTCTTGGGAGGCTGGAGAACCACTGGGCCTTACTGACCATTCCTGCTGCGCGCTCTACGGACTCTGGCCTCACTGCTGGGCTCCCTCAGACTTTTGTTCAACATCCAGGGTGACCTCATGTTAATAAGCCCGGGGACGCAGGGCAGGGCAGGGCCGTCCCTGCCTTCCAGGAGCAGACCACTCTCCTCGGGCCATAGACGGGACAAACAAGAAATAAGCAACAGAAGGAAGGTGGCGGGTGTTGTGAGGAAGCAGGGATGGCGGGGAAGGGCCTGGGCAGCTAGCTCCTCTCAGGGAGGGCCTTCCCCTCAGGAGCAGATCACACAGCGCAGCAGGACCAGGGTCAGGGTGGTGGTGGTGGTGGGGGGGGGGCGATGATGGCCCAGCCAACCAAGCTCCAAGGGCTCCACGGCGCCGGCTTCACTGCCGCATGCCGTCCCAGGGGGCGAGGTCCTCCTCATGGACAGCTGGCGACCTCTGGGTGCTCCTTGGCCTGCGTTAGCCCGTCTGTGAGAGTGCCTCATAAGATCTGGGCCCCAGGGAGGGTGGGAGGACAGCTGGAGGGCTGGCTGACGAAGGGATCTGCTGAGTCGAGACAGCGTTCTGGGTGTGATCCTGCCATGGCCGGAGGGTCCTGCGATCAGGCCCGAGCTGCAGGAGGCAGCCCTGCTTCGGTGGTCTGAGTCTGGGCTACAGGAGACACGGGGCTTCTGGGAGACGGTGTGATTGCCCGGCTATGGAGCGGGAGGTCAAAGAGGGGGACACTCAGTCTGACCACCAAGGAAGGGGGGAGGGACAGGACAAGGGGTGAGTTCCACTTTGGCCCTTTGGAGTTTAAGGTGTCCAGGGACCATCCAGTCCCAGCTTGTCTGGAAGGCAGTCGGAGGAGATGTTAGGTTGTAGCCAAGGTTAGGGCTGGAAAAGCAGATGTGAAAGTCATTAGCACAGAGAAGATAATTAAATTCACAGGATTCTGATGAGATCACCCTACGAAGGAGTCCAGAGGGAGAAGAGAGGAGGGCTCTGGGGACTGCCACGGTCAGTGGCCCTGATGTGGAGGAAGGCTGGCAAGTGAGTGTCCCCAAAAGTCCTCAGGAGAAGTGACCCCTCACCCTCGGCCTTGCACTGCCCGGCCTCAGTCCCATAGGACGCTGTAAGCACTCCCCAAGTGCCTCGCCATTCCTTTTCTGCTGAGTTATTTCTTATTTACTTATCTCCTTTGCTGTGACATTTGCCCAGGATAAGGTTACCTTCCATCTGCTCTAAGCCCGTCCGGCATTTACCTGTTTATTTATGTGTCTTCCACCACTGGGATATGAAGCTGTTCCTGCCCGCTTCTGTGCTCTCAGCACAAACTAAGTACTTAACAAATGCCTCCATGCTGCCTCAAAGTCCTGGGGAGGAGGATGGCCCTGGTTGGGTCCCCAGGCCTTACAAAACAAACACCCAGACCCAGGGACCAAACAGAACTCCCTTCCTAATGGAGATGGATCAAGGCAAAACACACACTCGCCAAGTCTCAGACAGTGACCGGACCTTCTCCAGCCTGAAGCCCAGAGTCCATAAAGGTCAGCCCACTTGGCAGACAGGAGACTCCCTGGTTCCCTCATGGCCGACTGCCACAGCAAGCCTGAGGCTTGTCCTCTGACCACCCAAAACCCAGCCAAGGTTTCCTCCCACTGCTTCCGGGGCAGACTTGTAGCAGCCGATAATAGCAATGTTTTTTCCTAGCCCTTCCCAAACCCACATGCATGCTGGCCCTGCAGCTAAGGTCAGCACACAGACAATCTCTTGGCCAACTGTTCTTAGGCCAGAGTGGGATTTCGCATTAGGATCCAAACTGGGGCAGAAAGGAGTCAAAGGGAACTGCTTAAAAGCCTTCCTGAGCCCCATCAAGATCTTATACATAGAAGGCACTTAAAGAGAGTTGCTGATTGTGGCCTTTTCAAAGGGTTTCATTAACCCATTCCAAAATTTCATTCCCAAAGCTGAAGGGTCTTTCCTCATCACTGAGATCACGTCCTTAATTTTCTAGAATGAAAAGAAACTCTCTTCCCCTGAACGGGTGGTCCCCAGCCTTGTGGGACCATTCAGTATCTTTATCCTTGAGGGGAAGGAAATGATGGAGGTGGGAACAAGGGAATTCTAGGAGCACATTCTAATCCCCCTGAAGGCCAGGATGTTGGGAGAAATGGGGTACAAGGGCCATATCCAATGGCAAGCTGGGAGAAAAGGCTTTAGAGGGATTTCAAGTCATTTTGTGGTGCTGGGGAAAAGGCAGATACTTTATACCTGGGCCTGTATCCCAAGTGGGAGCTACAGTGAGCCAAGATGAGGGCCTAAACTAAGAAGGGAAAAAGCAACTCTGGCTAAAGTTCAAATCAAGGTAAAAAAGCACAGAAAGCACTGTCAAAGTAGGTACAGGTAGCTGTACCTGATGCACAGTGCTGGTAAGGAGATAAAATAACCCCAAACTTGAATGATGTCAGTCCTATAATATGACAGAATTAGACATATATGACAATCAAACACAAGTTCACTGTTAAACAATTAACTACAGTGAAAGTCCTGGAAAGGGGGGGTCTTTTATTTGGCTATTAGTTTACTCAGTTCTGTTACGAGAAGGTATATTAATGAGAGATAGTGTAGCTCATGGGATGTGCCAAAAGACCTGAGAAACCATCTCTGCAAATCCCATCACCTCTCTGGCACCAAGCTTCCTCTTATTAAATGGGATAATTATGCTTGCATTATTGACCTTGTTGTTTGGGAAAGCCTCCTATGTAACTGTGAACTAATTAAGAATTTTTTTAAATGTCTGTGTCATAACGAATTAGCCCTAAGTCCATTATGCCTGCAAATTGTCAATATTAGATAGGTGCTATCTGCAAACCAAAGTAGTGAATAAAGCTTTGGACTTGGGAGTCAGGAAACTCTGCATTCAAATCTAGTCTCAGACACTTGCTGGCTATCTGATCCTAGATAAGTCACTTAACATCTCTCTGCCTGAATTTCTAATCTTATAAAATGGAGATCATAATAATACCTTCTTCACAGGGTTATGAGGATCTACTGAGATTCTGCAAAGTGCCTGCAAATCTAAAAGCACCACCTACATGTTAAACCTTATTAAGTGAATGTTTTCCATAAAACATTTTAAAATTATTAGATATGAAAAAAATTTCATAAACTCTTCATTTCTGTTTTCAACCATAAATGCTAATCTTTAAATTGGTGAAAAGTTCTGCATGAGGAGTGATTTGTACTTCACCTATGGTAGGTGAGCTAAGAACAAAATAGGATGGAGCTCATCACACATTCGCTTTCTTGTTTGGGGCCATTCCTGTCTGTGGCCTCCTATTACATGGGGCTACTAGACGTGCTAGATACGTGTGGCCTCTACGTCTCTGAACAGCTTTTGGTTCCATCACTCAGGCTGCTTATTTCAGCCCGTATGTGGGGCCAACACATGTCCTTTTCCTAGGGCGTTTCTAAGATTCTGCTATTTCATTCACTCGAGTCATCAATACCTTACATGTTATGTTCTTGCTCCATGTCCCTCAGTCGGTTTTGAGATGCCCTGAAATTTTGACGTCTCAATAATTCTGATGTCCCGTGATTCACAGGCACCACCAAGAAAATATTAATGTTAAAAAAAATTAAATGTTTTTGTGTTAGGGAGTAGTTTGGGATTGGCACTGAGGCATTTCACAAATGCAATCTAACCTGTTCCTGTTTCAGTTCTGAGCCCAATTCATCTACAGCCACTGTCCAGTACACAGATACTATCTACCCATCCATCCAAAATGTTGTATTGTTTTGGCAACAAGCATTGTTCACCCAGTTAGATGACTAGGTTGATCTTATTTGAGTGGTTGTTGATCTCACTAAGGAAACCCTGTAGTATTCTGGGAGCTTGCTGAAATCAGTACAATAGCAAGTACAAACAGGAATGTTTATACAAGGCCTCCTCTATAGAGAACATGTATTTTCCATTTGGACATTGAGCAGATGGGACACATAAGAAAGAATACTTTTGGCACGTATCTAATCTCCTTTTCTAGACATTGTGGTAAGCAGTGGATTATAGCTGCAGTGATATTTATCAGGGAATCACTTAACCTCTCTCTCTTAACATATATAAGGTATCTCAACATATGCAAGGAACAATTGCTTGACTGTACTGTACTGCCTTTTCATTTCTGTCAAGGATGCTCTTATTATGTATGTAAATTAGTCTCACAAATATTCTGAAGAGATAAAAAATGAATGATCAAAAATGGACATTGCAATCAAAAAGTGGAATAATTTCCCAGGCTAAGAAAAGTGTATGATCCAAAATCAGGGATGTGACAACTTGACTCTATACTGTTTTACAAATCTAATAAAGTATTATCAACACGTTACTCTTTTGCTTTATTCTGTTTGTCATCAGAAGGCAGAACTATACGCCAGGTAAAAGGGGCAGAAAGACAGATTTTGGCTCAATGCAAAAAAACCCCAACCAAACAAAAAAAAAAAACCAAAAACAAAAAAAAAAATTTTTTTTCTAATAATTGTAGTAAGCCCAAAGTGATCCTGGAGGCCTAGGCAGATAGTGGCAGAGAGGCAGAGGTCAAGGCTGCAGGCTAAGTACTTCCTGATGACTTAGGCAATGAGTGCACTATAAAGGGAACTCTTGGTCTGGGAGAGATGAGTGGTGCTTTCCAATACTGAGATTCTGAATTTTCCTTATCTTACAATCACAAAATATAAAGACTTGAAGGATAAATGATAGGCCCCATTTTTAAGCTCCAATGGGAACCAGATCTGTGTGTGAGAGAGAAATCTGTCAGTCTTCTGTTTTTATTAATGTTCCAGATATGTGATATATTACATTCTAGCAATTAATTATTCTCTACTATGGGATAAATGATCACGTCCAAGAGGCTCAGGCTAGACTTGATCTCAACAAACCAACAATGCTCTGCCCACACAACTCTTCCTGGAGAACTAAAACTTACTCCTGACCACATACCTACTACACATCACACCAGAACTTGGCTAAGGCTCTCTTTTCCCTGGAACCTGATCCTATGCAGTGAAGTGACTTGCTCAGGGCCACGTCACTAGCATGTGTCAGCATCCTACTATTACACAGTTTTTTTCATAATAAGAACCTTCAGATTCAGCCAAATTTGTTTCTACATTGTCCTATGCCAGACTTGGGAAGTATAAATGATCTGGAAAATCCTCACTCTGATTCTTCTGTCAACCAAACTCTCTGCAATCTTCAAAAACTAGCTCAAATTTGAACTCCTCCATAAAACTTCTGCTGGTTCCAGAAAGGTTAATCTTTCCCTTGCCTATTCTAAAATTCTGATTGTACTTTAGGGTTTATACCACACAGCTTAGTAATAAATATTTCCTTTAGGGCTAAGGGTTTTGTGTCTCCTTCCTTAGTGGCTGATATATGTAAAATGTCTTAGACTGTCTTGAAGAAAAAACTGAAAAGAGATGAGGTAATATGAGATGCAAATGGAATAATCACAAAAATGACTAAGTTGGAAAGAAGACTAATTCTCGATTGTTACTCAAGAAAAAGGGACTTAATTCTGAGTAAAACAAATTATGGAAAGACCTCATATGGAAAAAGATTTGGCATTCTGTGTCAAATTACTTAGCCTGTACCACAAAGAAAAGAAAGTCATTAAAAGCTCCATCCTTACTAAACCCTTGTTAAGGGGAATTCTGGGAATAGTTGCAAATGGATTATAATAGGCAAATTACTCCCAACAACAACAACAACAAAATGCCAATAAGTGTTTGTCATTGTAGATTAATTTTCCTCCAGCCCCTTCCTCCCTCCAACATCCAATGCAAAATGCTGTGAAGGATGTGTTACATGGCTTTTTTTTTTTCTTCTTTGCACAGAGATATGGGCTGTGAAAAGAGGGGCGGTTGTTGGCCAGGTTAAGCTGGGCTATCTCCCAAACACTTCTAATTTCTAATTTCCTGCACATGGAAAAATCCAAACTATTAAGATTGCTTGGGAGAAAATAATTCATTGGTCTCATCAAATGGGCAGCCAGAACACCTCATAAGTATGACCCTCATAAGTATTGAAAGATTGCAGCATTTGGCCCTGTGAGATTTTATTTAGATGAAGACTATTCTGTATTTTGCCCTGAACAAGAATGCCTCCAGGGCTAAATCAGTATCTTTGTATTGCTCAACAACTCCTACATATCTAACCCTCCTCCACACTCTGTGAAATGGGTTTGCTTCAGCATCCCAACTCAAACCACCCATCTGGGACCTTTCCAACTCAGACTCAGTGGTTTGCCATTTCAGTCAAGTCTTCACCAACGCCTTAGAGTCTTGTTCCTTAAAACCAATCATGAAATCCTAGAACTTTAGTGCTAAGAAGAGGACCTTAAGGATTATCTAGTCCAGCGGTTTTTAACCTGGAATCTGTGAACTTGTTTTAAAATGTAATATATCTGAAAAGCCCCTGACCAACATGAAGCCTATGTTTAGGCTGGGGGGGGGGGGCGCCTCTGGAAGGACCCAGCATTGCAGTCCAGGAACTATAAGAATGGATTCAATCTGCTTAGTTCGGGGGCTGAGGAAGGCCTGGGGAAATGGCTGAGGTCCACCGGAGCTCAGTGTTCACCCAAGCAAAGCACAGGAGAACAAAAAGGCCTGTGTTCTGCTATCATCTGGCCAGTCCCTGGCACAGCCAAGGCAAGAACCCACTTTTCTGTCCCAAAGCTGCTTTTTCATACCTGCTATACGACCCTGAAACACCCCTCTGGTCATGGGCTTCCTTTCCCCCCTGCACCAATGCTGCAGACTCTCCATGAATCTCTCTGGCAATAAAATAATCGCCTCAGCCAGCTTCAGGATAACTTCCCGCTGAACTTTACAGACGCTCATCCATCTTTTATTGTTCTCTTGTTGATTCAGAATTTACACTCTCCCACCTACCGTGGCCAATTCCTGAGTCTTCCAGCCCAGGCGCTCCTCTTCATCTTGACTATTTACTGAGGGGCTCAAGGGCAGAATGAGAACTAATGCAGGCTCCCTCCTCTCTACTTTGAAATCCTGGGTTTGTTCTGTTTTTAGAGCCATTCCGTTCCTCTTCAGAGGGATCTTGCAAGCAAATGCCTTAAGCCCTCCTGGGCCGCAGCTCCCTTTACCTTCTCTGTTGGCACTGTCACCACTTTCAGGCTTCTGCCGGAATGGGGTATGATAGGGGTGGGCTGAAGGTGGGAAGGCAGGCGAAGGGTACATGAATAGAGTAGCCAAAACATAAAAAACATAAAATATAAAAAAGGGAGTAACTGAAGTAACTGAAGCACATCCCCCCTTTTTAAGGGTAGAGAATGATAAGAGAGGGAAAAACACGGACGAGGAACAGACAATAAGCTTTGAAAGCTCCTGGTTGAATATATTGCCAATAATACCATCTATAGAATGCTGCAAGATTTGAAAAGCACTTTATATGTTATCCAATTAGTTCTGGGAAAGTCAATGCTGTGAGTATCCCCATTTCGCAGATGAAAAAACGGAGGCTCAATAAGATTAAGGGATCTGCCTTTGGTCATATAAAGAAGTTTAACCTAGGTATTCCTGACTACAAGTTCATCATTTTATTTACTGCACCAATGGTGCAGTATGTATACAGTATACAGTACTGGGCCCGGAATCCAGAAAATTTTGAGATCAAATCCAGCCTCAGCTATTTCCTAGCTGGGTGACCTTGAGCAAGTCACTTAATTCTGTTTGCCTCAATTTCCTCATCTGGAAAATGAGCTGGAGAAAGAAATGGCAAACTTCTTCCAGTATCTCTGCCAAGAAGATCCCAAATAGGATCATGAACTGAAACCACTAAATAACCCAAATGCTTTGTAAAAAGAAAGCCTCTCAAATTTCATCTTTATGTGGTCCAAATTACTGAAATTTCTGAAGGAATATTCTCAAGACTTTAGTTTTAACTTTTTAGCTTAAGATACCGGAAGTATGAACTGCCTAGAAATCAGTTTGTTCTTGCCCTTCCCCCGCCTAATCTGTATCAAACAACATTTCTGGAGTATCTGAGGCTGGCACTCACTGCCAGTGTGCCAGCCTCCCTGGATATATCAATAAATATTCTCATCAGGCAAGCTCCCAATCTAGAACAAGAAGACAATCAAAAGCAGGAGGTCAGTGAGTTCGGCTCAGTTCCTTAATGAACTCTTCAAAGTATTTTTTCCTTTTCATCACTAGGAAAAATTCTGAGAGACTGGCCAATGTTTTAATGTAAGTGCTTCTCATAATGAGAATCCTGGCTCTGAAGCAAAATAGCAGGAAATCATACATGCTTATTTGGAAATAAACACTCTATTGTCTGAGTCAGAGAAAAAACAAAATCATAGGGCTGAAAAGATATCCCCAAACTCTCTGAATACTCGTGGTGGTTTATGTGTGAGATCCTGTAACCTTTAAGACCTCCTGCAGGCTGCATCTGCCATCCTGCACAGGAAACAGTTCCCCAGGAAGGCTCCGTTTTGAAGAGCTATGGAAAGAGACTGGAAAGCTGCCAATGTGGACATCCCGATGGCTATTTTCTCAGGTGCCTGCAAGCTGTCCAGGGCACAGTGGCAATATGGGTGGGGGAGGAGGGGAGAAGGAAATGAATTGGAAAAAAGCATGTTTCAAAAGCCCACATTTCTAAAAGCCCAATCACTGTTCACTCTTGCAATGCAGTGGGACAAAATCCAAGCTGCTCTAGATGTAAAGAGGCCTAACTGGAGATGAGAGCATGCTGCTGGCTGGCAAGGTACTCTCCCATGTCAGGGGCTGAGGTCTCCCCTCTCCCCATCCCCGAGCTCCTTTCATGTTTCTTTCTCCCTCCCACCCCTCCTCCTAACTTATTTTTCCACAAACAAGCTCATCACCCCATCCCAACCTAGAGCTTACCTCTTGTCCCCTCACTCTTTTCTTCCTTGGGGAATGTCTCAAAAGACCAGATCACCCAACATAAAAAGAGCCCTTAGAGATCATGTGTCCTAACTCCCCTAATTTTATTGAAAAATGAAGCTCCAGAGAAGATTCTGGGAAGATGGCAGAGAAGATGGTAAATTTCAAGCTCTCCCAATTTCCCCCACAAATAGAACAAATCTGCCTGTCAGGGTGAACAGGCTGGTAAAAAATCAAGAAGGCTTGGGCTGAACAGGGGTCCTTCAGATACAACCTGAGAAGATCTGAACAAATAACTACGGGTTAGCTCCACAGAAACACCAACTGGGGGAGCCTGGGCTGAGCTGGGTGTGGGTGGGCACTGTTGGCTATGGGAACTTGCAGGAGCGAGGAGCTCTTGATTTGGGGTTCCAAGTCAGAGTGAAGAGCTGATGTGAAGCCAGAGGCACCATCTCCCCCTCCCACAATTCAAGGTGTATACACTAATACCTCTTTAAAAAAAAAATGATCCGGCAAAGAAGTCCCCCATCATTAAAACATATTATGGGAAAAGGCAAGATAGGGATTCATCTTCAAAGGAGGACGCTTTAGTTTGGGAAAAAAAAAAAAAAAAAAAAAAAAGATTCTACTCTGAAGAGTACTATGAAATGGTTCCTTGCCCAGAAAAAATTTACAGAAGAATTCAAAAAAAGAATTTAAAAATCAAATGAGAAAAATTGAGGAAAAATTAAAACAAAAAATAAAAACCATCCAAGAAAAATAATATAATATTAAAAAAAAAACTAGAAAACTAGAGAACTAGAGAAAGAAATGGCAAACTTCTTCCAGTATCTCTACCAAGAAGACCCCAAATGGGATCGTGAATTGAAACCATTGAATAACCCAAATGCTTTGTAAAAAGAAGACACAACTAGAAAACTAGACAAGAAAGATACTAGAAAAGAATATAGAGTCTCAAAGATGAAAATAACTCTTTGAAAATTAGAATTAGGCAAGGGGAAGCTGGTGAAGCTACGAGAGACCAAGAAATAACAAAACAGGTTATAAAGAATGAAAAAATAGAACAGAATGTAAAACATCGCAGATCTAGAGAACAGATGAAGAAAAGAAAACATAAATGTCCTGGAGAGAAAGGATATGAGAGAAAAGTAAAAAAGAGAAAATCCCCAGATCACAGAAATCAATGAGATGCTTTATGGCACATAGGATCATTATTGCCAAATTCTGAAACCCCCAGATCAAAGAAAACTTTTTGCAAGAAACAAGAAAAAAAATAATTCAAATACACTGGAGCTACAATTAGAATTACACAGGACTCATCAGCAGCCACAATAAAAGACCACAGGTCCTGGAATCATATCTATCGACAATCAAAAGAATCGGGCCTGTGTCCAAAAATATCATATCCAGCAAAATTATCTATAATGTTGAAAGAGAAAAAATGGACATTCAATGAATTCGCAGTTTTCAGGACTTTGCCAACCAAACCCAAACTTAATAGAAAATTTAACATAAGAGTCAACATCGAAGATCAATTTCAAGGAACTCAACAATGATAAATTGGGGTTTTTTACATGGGAAAACTTATAGCATATGGTTTAAGATTGACACCAACAATATGACAGCTCAAAAGAAAGATTGGGGTAGAGTTAAGGTAAAAATAGTAATTATGTCATACAAATGAGGTACACAGGAAGAACAAAGACAGAGGCATTAGAGGAGGGAGGAGTTCTCATAGTTCTGAAAACCTACTCACACCAGCAATGACTTAAATAGACAATGCTATATATATATATACATATATATAATGAAAAATATAAAACTCTCTAAAATCTATAAAGAAATAAGGAGGGGAAGGATGGGCAAATGTGGAAGCAAGGGGTCAGAGAGAAAAACAAGGGAGGGATCCATGAGTTGGGGGAGGTTAAGTAACAACAAGGCACATTAGGGACAGAATTAAAGCAAAGGGTCAGCAGGGATAGGAAAGATGTGTGTATATATGTATGTGTATGGTATATATCTACATATGTAAATATAAATATATCCTTCCTTAAGTACAGGCTGCATGGGAGCGGTGGTAGGGAGGAAAAAAGAATAAAGTAAAGAAAAAGGTGAGCAGCAAAGAACAAAAGAACAATTTACAAGGAAGTAAAGAAAAGATGGACAAATGAATATAAATTCTTCTACCTAATATATATACTTTCTTGATCTGGTAATTTGTTGTTATATATTTTGAATTCTTCCCGATATTCTGCTGAGCACATGGCAATGTTCTTTGGTTTTGTTTCATTTTGTTTTGAATTCCTTTTGTTTTTCTTTTTTCTTATTCTGCTTCTTTAAAAAAATAAAATAAATTTGGAAAAATAAATCTCCAGTGTGAAAAAAATAAAACAAAACCAGAAAAACCAAACTATTAAACAATCTTATTCATGAATAGACAATTCAGGAGAATCAAACACAGAGGGTTAAAGTAAGGGCAGTATGGCCTGAATGTTTTTATCCTTTGAAATTAACCAAAAAAATGTTCAAGTTTTAAAATATTCAGTTAACTGCTTCATTTGGTTGGCCTATATAAACTCAAATAAGCTTCTTCAACTCAATGTACCTGTTAGTCTGGAAAGTAGAAGAAGGGGAGAGGATGAGAAAAGGTAATACTATACACCAAGAGACTAATGAAGTTTAGAAACTAATTACATTTGCCAACACAGAACTTAGTAACAAATAGCGATATTAATTCCACACATAATATAAGAATTCTTGGCTTTGAAATAAGTTTAAAAAAATTCAAAGATTATGTGTATGGCACTAAATTTTAGGAGAGATAGACAATAATTCTCTGAAGTATATTCTCACCCATTCTCAAGTTGGGCAACTTGAGATAATTAAACCTGCCTGAGATAATTAGTGGGAACAACCAACAATGGGTTTGACATGCTCCAGAGAAGACTGTGGATGGATACAGATATTCTGCCCCAAAGGCCATATAAGAACAAAAAAAAAAGAAACTCCAGGGTGAACGGGAGCAGAGCCGACTTGGAAACCAGGATGCTCGCTCCTCGGCCTGCACTACCTTCTGGGATCTGACTTCCGTTGTTCTCTGCCTTTCTGGGGCTCTCTCTTCTGAGACTCTCCTCCCTTGCTCTGGGTGGTCCCGTACTTCTCGGGGTTCCGTGCAAGCCTTCCAAGGGGCTCCAGCCTCACTGCCCGTCCCCCTGGCCCTCCACACAGTCACTTTGCTGCTCATGACTCTCCCCGCTGCATGGAAGCCCAAACACAGTCCCGTTTCCCCTACAAAGTCTCTCTCCTCCCTCCCTGCAATCAATCTATCTTTTATTTTGGGGGAGACTGTCAGGGGGTCCCACAGTGCGGAGAGCCAGGCCTGGAGTCAGGATGACCTGTGGTCAATCCGTCCTCGGACACTTCTTAGCAGGGTGACCCCGGGCCAACCACTAAACCTCTGCCTTCCTCAGTGTCCTCCAATGGGGATCCTAGCAGCACCTCCATGGGAGCTGGGCAGCCTGGGGAAGATGTTATAAAAAGGGTTCTGCTCATCTGAAAGCTCTCAGGAACGCTACACTAAGGGCGACAACGATGACATCGTCAGATGCTGGGGGGGGGGGTAAAGACAAAAAGCTTGTGCCCTCGGGAACCTTCATTGGGCAGGTGAGACAATGAACAAACATTTCAGGGAAAAGAAGATAAACACAAAATGACTTTCGGGTGGGAGGAAAACTGGGCTCGGTTTCCTGCAGGAGGCAGTAGCCAAGAGGTGGGGGGCAGTCTGTGTGGAGGGAAGGCTGTGCACCAAGTAAAACAAGGGATTCAGATGCTCTGCAGATGGAGAATGGGTGAAGAGCAGTGCCCTTTAAGAGGTCCAGAAAAACAGGGCTTTAAACAGCCCAGGCTGGAGTTAGACTGGCCCCCAAACCCCCGGGGAACCCCTGAAGCTTGTCCAGGGAATGATGTGCCCAGAGGGCAGGGGACAAGGCATCCCCAAGGCAAGGGGAGGCTGTTCTTTCCATCTTCTCCATGGTGCCATTTTTAAACATGACTTCAAATGATTAGAAAGACTGACTCTCTCAGGGCAGAACTGAGGGACATGCATGCTCAGTGCCTCAAGAGCTGCCCCCTTAAAGAGGGGCTTAAGAATTAAGAAGCCGGCTCCCCATTCTGACCAGATATTAAACATACAGCAGAAAACCTTATCTCGGGTGAAGCACCCCCAACCAATGAGTAAATCCTGAACAAATGGTCAGAAGTCAGGGGTTGCAAAGAGGATTTCAGGTCACTCGGGTTAAATCCCTGTGTGCTGCCTCATAGAATACTTACTAAGATTCCTCTGGAGATTATTCACATACCACCAAGAGAACATTTCTTTGCTCAGAGCCTTTACACACGTAGTCAGGTGCTTTGCTTACTTAGTTTTCAAGGCTCCAAGGAAGGACTTTAAATTCCCTATTTTAGCAACAGGTTTTTTTGGTATGTGTTTTATTTTGTTTTAATCACATTTTATAGAATAAGATTCAGAAAAAAAAACAAATAACAACAACAACAAAAAAAACCACCGTAAGAAGTTGCTGATCCAAAATCAGTGTCTGAAGTTATTCTTTAAAATTTAGCTTCATTTTTTTTTTTCCAATTAAGCATTTATTCTCCTCCTCCCTTTCTCTCCCCATTAAAAGACAAAAACTCTTATAACAGATATACAGGTAAATGTCCACCCTGGCCATGTCCAAAAATGTATGGTACCATACTGTCTCCAGCCCTTGGGCCATTTGCCGTTGCACCCAGAGTTCTCAGAACGTTCAAAGCTACATTTCCAGTTAATGTTCTTACTGCATGTGCTGTTCTCCTGCCTTGGCTCGCCTCCCCCTGCATCAGCTCACACAGGCCTTTCCAGTCTTTATACACCGGTTCCTTGCTCCCTTTCCATCTTTCTGGTGTTCCCCAGGCCTGGGATTTCCCCTCCCCTCAGTTTGCTTATGGGGGTGTGTTGGCTTCTTGGGGCTCTGCTAGAATCCCACCCTTGAGAAGAGGACTTGCCCCCATATGCTGGGGCTTCTCTGATTGATTCTTTCTGGGGCTTAGTTGTTTGCACATTGTCTCCTCTGTTAAACTGAATGTGAACTCCTGGAGAGCAGGGACTATTTTTCAAGTTTCATTATATTACCAATTCTTAACCGGTAAACAAAGGCACTTAATAAAGACTTCTTCACTTGACTTCTCTGAAACATTTCATGCTAGTATTTCCTTCAAAATAAGGTGGTAATATTCATGCATTATGGTTTTGTTAGCTATTCCCCAATAGACAGGTAACTCCTTGGTTTCAAGGTTTTTGCTCAGAATAAGAGCTGCTAGATCTTTTTGACATAGGAGCTCTTTTCTGAGGTACAACTCTAAAACAGGTCTCCTTGATTCCACTAATAAATCAAATAAAATTCTCTCTTTGACTATCAGCTGTCTTGCCTATAATTTTGTTTGTACTTCTTTTTAGATGTATTTTCTCTTTCTTTTTTCTTTTCTTTTCTTTTTTTTTGCTGAGGAGGCAATTGGGGTTAAGTGACTTGACCACGGTCACACAGCTAGGAAGTGTTAAGTGTCTGAGACCAGATCTGAACTCAGGTCCTCTTGACTTGAGGGCTGGTGCTCTATCCACTGCATCATCTAGCTGCCCCAGATGTATTTTCTACCCTGTATGATTATTTATGTATTTGTCTAACCCAATTACTAACCTGTAAGCTCTTGAGGAAAAAGATTTTTTCATTAATATCTCTATCTTACATATAGTTTCCCAAAGTGCCTGCCCAGAGTAGATACTTAATACATTATTTGTTCAATTGACTTTCATTCTCAGTCAAAAGATCTCTCTCTTAATACGATTACAGAAGGACATTTTAAACCACAGACATGTTATTCAGCTTGATCAACCACTAGACTGGTTCCAATTAATTATTAACCAATCCTGCTCCAAACGGCTCCTAGCAAAATCAAATCTACTGCAGAGGTACTGCCTTCATAGTAAGTTATCATCTTTCCATTAGCAAACTGATCCTAATTCTTCTCATCCTCATTGCAGCAGGTGACCCTCTTGACTGCTTAACTCCCCCTGAAACTTTTCTCCTTTCTGGATTTTCCTGAAATAGCTTTTGATTATTCTGAACTTGTCTGATTGCACCATTGTTGGATCATGCTCTTAGTTTCAAGATCCAAGGTCACTGCCTTCTTTCTCTTTCAGAAATCTCATCACTTCCAAGAGTTCAATTACAACACTTTACATAAATCCCAGATCTATATATCTCACCTCCATCTCTCTCCTGAACTGTAGTTCCATATCACCAAGTGCCTGTTGGCATTTCTATGAAAAGTCCCTTAGTCATCTCACATCCAACAAGTTTCAAGCATAACTCATTGTTCGCATTTTCCAGACTTCCTCAATTTTTTCTCCTAGATCTGTAACTTTTAAAAATCAACAGTTAGTATCTGAAAAGCCTGTATTAAATATAAGAGACGAATGTCAAGGGTGGAGGAGACAGCTTGAACTACTCCCTTTGTGGAAACATTCCATGCTGTTAGGGCAGATCTGACCGGACATCTCCAGTTTTTGTCCAGGATTTATTTCCCATTTTCACAGAAATGGGACATTCTCAAAAGAATAAGAGTAATATTTACTTGAAATATTCAACTGAGAACTAATTTTTCTTTAACTTGAAAAAAAATTCCTTATAAGACAAAATACAATTGTTTAAACTGAAAAAATTTTAACTTTCAGTTTAAACTGAAGAGTTTTTAGGCCTCATTTCTAAAATATATAGAGAACTGACTCAAATATATAAGAATTCAAGCCATTCTCCAATTGATAAATGGTCAAAACATATGAATAGACAATTTTCAGATGAAGAAATGGAAACTATTTCTAGTCACATGCAAAGGTGCTCCAAATCACTATTGATCAGAGAAATGAAAATTAAGACAACTCTGAGATATCACTACACACCTGTCAGATTGGCTAAAATGACAGGAAAAGATAAGGATCAATGTTGGAGGGGATGTGGGAAAACTGGGACACTGATACATTGTTGGTGGAACTGTGAACAGATCCAACCATTCTGGAGAGCAATTTGGAACTATGCTCAAAAATTTATCAAACTGTGCATACCCTTTGACCCAGCAGTGCTTCTACTGGGCTTATATCCCAAAGAGATCTTAGAGGAAGGAAAGGGACCCACATGTGCAAAAATGTTTTCGGCAGCCCTTTTTATAGTGGCAAGAAACTGGAAACTGAAACGATGCCCATCAATTGGAGAATGGCTGAATAAATTATGGTATGTGAATGTAATGGAATATTATTGTTTGGTAAGAAACGACCAACAGGAGGATTTCCGAGAAGCCTGGAGAGACTTGCATGAACTGATGCTGAGTGAAATCAGCAGAACCAGGAGAACATTATACACGGCAACAAGACTATATGATGATCAATTCTGATGGACATGGCTCTTTTCAACAATGATTCAAACCAGTTCCTATTGTTCAGCAATGAAGATAGTCATATACATCCAGAAAGAGGCCTGAGGGAACTGAGTGTGAACCACAACACAGCATTTTTAACGCTTTCTGTGAATATTTCCTTGCATTTTGTTTTCCTTCTTAGGTTGTTTTTTTTTTTTCTTCTCTTTCTAGATCTGATGTTTCTTGTGCAGTAAGATAACTGTATAGATATGTATACATATATTGGATTTTTCATATAATTTATCATATTTAGCATGTATTAGCTTACCTGTCATCTAGGGGTGGGGGTGGGGGGAAGGAGGGGAAAAACTTGGAACAAAAACAAAAAAGTTTTTGCAAAGGTCAATGTAGAAAAATCACTCATATGTTTTGTAAATAAAAAGCTTTTAATAAAAAACAAATAAATAAACTGAAGAGTTTTTGATTGCTGTATGTCATGACAGAAAACCACCCTTAAGTGACACTGTTATATTAATCACTAGGCAGGATACTACATGGGAAGCATGAGTTCGGGCAGGGCTTCCTCCTGAAAAGCAGCCATGGCTGCCTTGAGGCTGGGCCAGATTCTGGAGGCTGAGGACAGGTTGGGAACACCCTCTGAGGAACGGCCTCCCCAGCAGAGGGCTGGCCACCAGCCCAAGAGGCGCCACTGACAGAACTGGTATCTCCACCAACGAGCAACACTTTCATTTGGGATTCTTTAGCAGGGATCCTTACAGAATTGCAGCCAGGTTATACCATAAAAAAAGAAGTTGGACTTACGTATTCCTTGACGTTTTTTGTTTTCACAGCTTTGTATGAATAATAAGCAGGATACAACATTCCAAAAATCAACCTAGTAAAAAGCAAAAGGTATGAAAAGTTAGGTTTTTGCTTTTTTCAATGACAGAGCACTTATAAAATTTAATATAAAACATGAAGTCTATGTAAAAGATTGCATTTTTGCCACTGCAAATCTGCTTGTAAATTTCTCATAAAAGGTGAAGTTGAGGCAAATGTGTCACTTATGACCTTGTTGGTTTAAGTATTGGTCTGATCAGATTCCCTGGTGTCTTGTCAATCCTAGACCTGTCAGAATTGACCTCTGAACACTTCAGGGCCTGGTTTTAACTAGATTCTTGATTGACCAGCTAACTAGATAAGGGGTCGGACTCCATGACCAAACAATGTTTTAAAATCTGTAGTGGAAACTTATGGTTTCCCCTGTTCCAAGGCCAGTCCTTCCTGACTCTCTCTATGGTATTCTGCCCACTTTATGATCATTTCTTTCTCAGTTCCTCCAAAATCTCACATTTCACAATAAACTGGCTTAAAAAAAAAAGTCAAACATGCACAAAACTTTGAACCCACTGATTATCAAAACATCTTCTTATAGACAGCATTTAACCAGATTCAAATGGAATTAATTCTATGGGGCAGGAGAGGGAGCATGCTGGACCCGGAGCCAGGAGGGCCTGAGTTCAAATCTGGTCCCAGACATGTACTAGCTGTTTGATCCTGCCAAGTCACTTAACTTCTGTTTGCCTCAGTGTCCTCAACTCCCTGCTAGGACTGTCTAAGGATCAAATGAGATATAATTATAAAATACTTAGCACAATGTCTGGCACATAGTAGATATTGTATAACTGTTAGCTACTATAATAATCAACATAAAACAATATATAATCACAGGGATTACTTGTTCATGGAGGTCTCAAAATGCATTTTTAAATTAAAATTTACTTATTTTTAGCAAAATTGTCTTCTTTAGAATGTTTTAGGTATCCCCTAAGCACTTACTAAGAAAGGGGTCCAAGAGAATAGACAAAATGATGGGGATGGTCTAGAAATATCCTAGAAGGTGCAATGGAGAGAGCCACAATTCATTTGTAAAGTGGTGTACCCACAGGGTTGAGCTGGTAGTGAGTGGGGGATAAATTCTACTTCAATATGGATCATGACCAAAGACTAAAGACTCACTAATGTCCACAAAAGGAAGAACAACTGGAGTTTTTAAGCTGACCCCATTTGTATTTCTTTTCTCAAGACTGTTCAAATCCAGGAAGATCCAGCATTAGTTGCAAGTGTTTCCATTTGTTGGAACTTGTGTGAATCCCGTAGAATGCACAGGAAGCTGTAATGAAGATTTAGGCTTAGGCTTTTTAAGATGCATTTACATGTGCTGCACGTTTCTAAAGTCTGTGATGTTGCCAAACTCAAACTCAGAGCATTCAAAATAAAATATTGTTATTATGTCTGTCAGTCTGTCTGTGTCTCTTGTTTGGTTTGGTGGCTGAAGCCCAAAAATTCTGAATCCTTCTTGACTCACTTTTCCCTACTTCACTAAGTCAACCAGCAAATAGAAACAAACCCCTAATGTGTGGCAGGTATAGATGTAGACATTGGGGGTGAAGGCAGAAAAACAAAGAGCAGCCCGTCAGCAAGAGTCTATGTGCTATTGGTAGTAAACAGCGTGTAGGTAGAGAGCTGGAGTGGGGGGAAGAGAACCAACAGAAGGAGAGGAACAGGAGGCTGAGTCCCCTCCTCTGGAGAAGGGGCTGGGAGCTGAGCCTGCAAGGGGCTTCCGCATGCCATCACCTTCCAGAGAGGGCGGCCTACACCAAGGCCCGGACACCCAAGTCCAGCGGGGTGCTCCTCGGCCCTGCCTCACAATGTCACAGAGGGTGGCTAAAGCCTGCAGAGGTTCAGCTTCATAATGAGTTAAAGGGGTTTTTGTGGTCTGGCATGAGAACCAAAACACTTTAGAACATTTTTTCTATGAAAAAATGCACTGTAAAATTGGCTTAGAAATGAGCTTTTGAGAATACTTGCTTTGTGCTGGATAATGGAGCTTAATCCACATGGAGACCTTTGCGGTGCAGTCTGCTGTAGCTCTGCAAGTCTAGCACCTCAGCTTGTCTTCCCTGTTGTTAGCACTGCAGTTCAGGACTTCTGCTGGAGCCTCAAACAGGCCTCCTTCCTCCAGCCTACCCACCACTTCTGAATCGATCTGCTAATACACCATTCTGCCTAGAGTAGAATCCTCACTGCCCAGCAGATCTGCTCCTTTGTCCTCTGGCTCCTGCCTCTCCAACCTTGCCCCCCAAGAAATTCTTCTCTGCCAGCTAGCCTTCCCTTCAACACCCCACTTGATCCAGCCTCCTCAGGAGGAGACCAGCAGGGTGATGGTGCTCTCACTCAAATCCAGTTACCCTGCGCCTCCCCTCCCCACCATCATAGCTATCCAACCAGAGTCCTCGGCACTTTGTCTCCAAGTCCAGCTCGAGCTCCATCTCTCTCTAGAGCTTTCCGGATGATCACTTCACCTCACCCCACCCCCACCTGAGTTTCCTTGGCCTTTTCTTTGTACTCAGTACAGCATCTACCCTTTTCCGTCATCTTCCTAGTTGTATCTTCCTCCAACAAGTCCCAGGCAGGACCCTCTTGCTTTAGGACCACTCCAAAGTTTTAGCAGCTCTACGCCACCCCCACCATGCCTGTGATCAGAGAGCTGGGGCAGCCACTGGAGATACCCACAAGCTGAGAAAAAAGATGTTGTCTTCCTCTGTGGAACTGACAATAAAGAAGTTCATGTTTCCTTCAATACTTTAGAGATTTCTAGTTTCACTGGTGTGAGTACTTTCTTACTCAAGATTATAAGCCTTTACTACTGAGTGACCCTACTGGTGAGTTCCTGTGACAAAAAAGAAAAGGGTTGTTCTTATCTTCTTAAAGTATCTGTTACAGCATTATTGTGATCAAAATGTAGGCAATTCAGATTTTTTCCCCCTTGGGCTTCTGCTCTAAACTATTTACTTGTATTCATTAAAAACATTCCTAATTTGGCAATAAAATTATTTAACAAGTTACATATTAAGCATGCATGTTGTGACAGTTGACATGAATCAATATATGCCCAGAAATATGATCTTTTTACCTTTCTTCTTTGAATGTTTAGAATACAGAATGGTTACGAATATCACTATTATGTATCAGAACTGATTAATGTTCCAAAGGACCAGTTAAAGCTTTCTTTCCTCTTTCTTTTTCAAACTAACACTTCTCTTATTTCAAAGTTTTTTTGAGCTTGCTATTCAGGACACTGAATGAGGACTGTTGTAGGCTTGAAGCTTGGGAGGTCTGGCCCACAGCCAAAGCTTGAGCAAGTCAATGAATTCCAATAAAGTCTATTTTTAAAAGCCACCTTGATGACAAACTAATAGCTTATAAAAAGGGAGTTTTCCACATGCAGAGTAATAATTCTGTCCATAAAACAGTATTGTTTTTATCAGAGACAGAAATAGTTATTTGTTACTTCTTAGGTAGAACTAAGATAATAGTAAAAGTAAGCACTTTTGTACAAGATTGTCTTGATTTAATCATTTACTAAGCAAAAACATTTATTCACTGGCTCATTCAAACCTTCATTGAGGATACTGAAGAATTTATGTCACTGCTTTTTCAGAAATGATCTAGTAACCTCCTGATAGAGAGCAGATAGATTTAGGGTATAACAATGCAACATGTATATTTTTAGATGTTGCCAAAGTGCGGATATGTTTTGCTCAATCCATTTGTTATAGAGGTTTTATTTACTTATTTTTTCTTCTCCCTGTGCCCCACCTGCAAAGAATGAGGGATGTGAGGGAAAGAAAATAATTTTTGTTAATTGGAAATAAACCACCAAATTTAAAAAATGGATATGAGCACTTCAGTTCTTTGTTAAAAACCTTTTGTGGTTGGGGAGAATGACGCACAGAGAGAATGAAAGGCTGTTCCCAAGGTTACACAGAACAAGAATTGAACCGAGGGGATGCTCTAGCTCCAAAGCCAGCCATCTTTCCAACACACACTCCTGAAAATGAAGGATCCTAGAGCTCCTGGAGAATAGTCCCCAGAAGCGCCTTCACCCAGCCCAGGGACCAAGATCCAGTGATGACTTTGTCCTTTGTGCCCTGAGCACTTTGCTGCTCATAGCTCTGGTTCATCAAATTAGCTTCCACAATGAAGGCCTATTGCTTTTTGAATCTTCTGTGAAAACCTCCAAGTTCCCCCATCTTGCCAGCACAATGGGATGAACAACAAGGCAGCCTTTGTGGAGAAAAAAGGACAGAGGACTTCAGTCCCCCTGCCTTTACAACATTCCTCAGATGCAATTCTCTCTTCAATTATTTCTTTGAAACAGTTCCTTATGCCTATAAGTTGATCTCCTCTCCTTAAAATCTAACACTGTTTCTTCATTTAGGCTTAAATGGTGGCCTTTGGTTTTGGGAGGGTTGCCAACACTCCCAAGGTCTCCTTGGGTGCTGGCCTGGACCCGGTGTGCTGACTCCCAGGTCCAAAGCTTCCCCTTCACTCTCCTCTCTTGAACTCTCTTCCTTCTGGGCACCTGAGTTTTACTGTCTTTCTTTAATGAGTTGTGGTCAGCCTTCCTATCTCATACAAATCTCTGACCACAAACAGAAAGTAAGAGATGGAATCACCAGGTTGGCCAGCAGGTTCCATGAGTCTTTCAAAACATTCAATCTTTTTTCTTTAGATTGTCATATTGAGCCAAGACAGAGCTGGAATCTGATTGGAAAGACAAAAGCAGCCTTCCTTAATGATGTAACTGTGCCTCACACACTGGCAAGGCTGGGGGGACTGGACAAATCAGTCCTGACCAGGGCCAAGAAAGGAGGAAGCTTCTTGTAATGCAGGTGTTAGGAATCAATGGCAGGCACGGAAACCTAGCTTTGGGGTTGGCCGGTGTTAGTGGCCACTTCCAAGTTTGTAGTCACCACATAATAAACCTTCACAATCCTTTCCCCAGCACATTGCAGAAAAAGGGGTCACCAAAATAACATCACACTTTTAAAAAGATATCTAGCCTTAATCTTTCTTTTTCTTCCTTTTTTTTTGAGATAGGTTTCAAAAAAATTAATTTTTAAAAGGAAAAAGCTAAATTTGTATTTATTAGATATATAATAAATATTTCAGGCAAACTTTAATTGGATGTACCGGCAAGTTAAGGAACAGTTTACTGAATAAAGGGCAGGAAGGGAAAGAGGGCAAGAGGAAGAGAGAGAAGAGAGAAGAACCTTTCCTCAAAACCATCATGTAGTCAAATATAGATTTTTCACCTCTCAAATCCATCTTTAGTCACATTTTTGCGGGAGTACCTGAAAACTTTGCTCCCTGCTCCCCAGATATGTTTGTAAAAGGAAGAATATTCCCATCCTGCCCAGACAGCAGCTCCCTCACAAGGGAAGGAGTGACCCGGGGAGGCACCAACTGTTCCCAGTAGCTTTCCAAAAGCAGATGCCTTTCGAGTACTACCACCATCTTTTCTCTTTCCCCATAAAACAAATTAACTGGAAGCTGATGTCACCAATCCATAACCTACCCATTATCCAGGAACTGACAGGCTAAAGGAGGGAGACGGTGGCACCTGGGGGAGAGGGGGGTTCCTGCCCAAAGGTCTGGTACCCAGAGGACCTGGGCAAGGGCACAGTCAGGGCAGAGCACCTTGATCTGAGCTGAGGGTGGGCACCCCCCCTTAAGCTTGGAAACCTAGGATTCTTCTTCCTTTACATAGGGAAAGGGTCAGGAGTCCTAAAGCGGCTTGCAGGCCCTTTATGTATAAGATCTCATTTAATTCTCACAGCTCCCTCGGAAGGTAGCTCAAATTGGGAAACACAACTTTGGACCTGCCAACTGCAGTGGCGAGGTCAGAGCTAAGTCTCCAAGCCCTCCTGATTGTAGCCGCCCGGGCACTGGGACTTTCCGACAAACAGATTAAGCAGCAACATTTCCTCTGAGAGTCTTGTCTTCTTTCTTGAGGGCCATGGTCTGAAGATCTAAGTTGGCATGGAAGGTCCTGGGGGGCAGGGCTGGCTGCTACTGGCACAGGAATCCCCAGCACTGGGTACAACACTTTGAAGACATCCCTGTGCATCCACCCAGGAGGACCCCTTGGCAGAGATGTTGGCCTGGTTTTATTTCCTTCTCCAGCATGTCCCCATTTTACAGATATGACACTGCCAAGAAGGGTCTGAGGCTGGATCTGACCTTGGGTTGTTCTGAGTCCAGATCTGAGCCGCCAAGCTACTCTGGAGCAGACACACTATGCTGACTAGACTGGACTGAAGCTTTTTGCCTTCGTTTCCCCAGGTATAAAATGGGGATATTAATACCACCTCCCTTCCAGGCCATGAAGACCAAGTGAGATAATCGGAAGGCACATTCCCCAGTCCACAGCGAATGCTACATCTGTGTTCATTGTGGTGGCTGCTCCACCAGGCTTTCTAAGAGCTGGGGTGAAAAGCTGAGCCTGTGCTCCAGGAGCTCATGGCCCCAACCCCGGGGTGGAAGGCTGCCCAGCCTGGCACTTTGGCAGAAATGGGAAACTTTCAGTGATCGGCAATTGGGTGAGATGTCATGAAGGGATTCACTGGGAGATTCAATGGCTCGCCCGGGGTCCCAGCCCTGGAGCTGCGTCCCTTCCTGGCCTCTGGAGGCCTTCTTCATCACCCACGTGTCCGGCCCAGAGGAAGCTCTTAGTAAATGTTCCCTCCTTCCCTGTCCCAGAGTCCCAGACTTTGGAGAGCTTCTGTCTAGGACTCCAGTCCTGCTCTGTATGGAGCCATCCCCACTGTCCCATACCTAAAAAAGGGTCCCCATCCTGGACTTGACAACTAGCCGAGGGAGGGCTTTTCAAGGGACCCACCCTCCTCCAGAAAGCTCCCAAGCTTTGGGGAGCGCTAACAAAATCAGCCTTTTCTGTCGTCCGACTTAAATGAGCTTTGAAATTTCCCCCTCCTGACTCTGATTCCACGCCCAGTCTGGCCAGCTCCTCCAGCTGCCTCCTCTGACCCTTGCCAATTGCGGCCCAGGCTGAGCACAGGATGCTGGGGGGAGGTGGCAGCAGGGCAGAGCTCCATGGCGCTGTCACCTTGTCCTTCTGGGATGCTGGGCCTGGATCACAGCAGATCTGCTGGCTGCCACGTCACTCACATGACTCATGCTGGGCTTGTAGCCCTTCAAAAACCTTTGGACAACAACTGCTGCTTATTATGGGAGTACAGCTGTCCGGGCTCCACATCCAACTTGGAGCCTTCCCTTCTGCCCCTGGGGGTAGTGGGAGGGCCTGAGGAAAAGGTGTGCAAAAGGCCAGGTAGACTGGCCCACAGCCTCCTGCTCCTCCCAGGGGGCGAATTGGCCACTAGCTTAGCATGGCCAGGCTGCTTCTTGGTGAAACTTTTCTGGAATCACTGGCTCCTGGGCGGTGACGACCATTTCATTAACTCCCTGTTCAATAATCTCCCCAGGAACCACAGTCAACTTCACAGGGCTATAATTTGCAAACTGTTCTCTTTACCCCCTCCCCAATTAAGAACATTCAGTCATGTCAGTAAATATAACTTACCGGGTTATATGCTTTATAATAAATGTAATTACAAACATACTAACAGAAATTGTAAGTATAAATATAACTTGCTGAATTAGACGCAGGAATTAAGGATTTCCTCAGTGTGGAGGGTACAATGACACAGCTGGAGGCACAGTGGGGAGAGTCCTGACTTGGACTCAGAAAGATGGGAATTCACACCCTGGCTCTTCGACCCAGACAAGAAGCCTGTGGGGCCTGCGCCTCCACGTGCTCATCTGTAGAATGGGGGTCACGGATCATCCAAGATAGGGTGGCTGAAGGCGGTAAAGGCAGGCCCCTCCAAACTAGTTTTAGGATTAGGCTGTCAACAAACATTCAAAAAGTGGCAGACGGGGCTGGTGCTGGGCCTTCCTCTCCTGGAACTTGTGCTCTACGCACACAGCTGCAAACCAGAGACCGATTGCCAGGGGGCAGTGGGGGCTGGCACATGTCTAGGAGCCAGAGGGGAGGACAGGGTGTATCTCTGGCATGGAAGCAGGTGCCCAGTGCCCAGGTAGCATACAGTGGGGAAGGAACAGAGGGCAGGCAAGTTGAACTGGATTCCTGAGCACAGGGAGGACCGAAGTCATCATCTGGGAAGCAAGGATGGGGCCAGAATCCAAAGTGAAACTGGAGGGGGGGCAAACAGGGAGGTCTGCTTGGATTGTTGAGGGGCAGACGTCATCTTGTTTAAAATGCCCAACAGGCAGTGGGTGATGGGATTCTGTTCAGTGGCTGGAGGACCTGCGAGTCACCTGCACAAAGATGCTAAATACACCCAGGAAAACTTCTCACACCAGATCTGCAACTTGAGTTAACTGGCCATGTGTCTGCCTGGCACCTGGGAGGGAAAAGAGCTGGCCTTGGACTCCAGAAGTCTCCTCTTCCCCAGTCCAAATCTGGCCCCGACGTGAACCGTGTGCCCTGGACGAGTCTCTTCACCTCGTCTGCCTCAGTTTCTTCATCCGTAAAATGAGTTGGAGAAGATGGCAAACCCCTACCAAGAAATCCCAAAACAGACTCCCCAAGAGTGCTAATTAACTTGTCCACAGTTACAGTTTGTCAGAAGCAAGATTTAAATCTCAGGCTTTCTGGGCTCACCTCTGGCTGTTGCCCCACTGCATTTCAGCTTTTTTTCATTAAGTTTCTTTCCACTGCTGTGTCTTTTCAGACACAAGATGACTTCATTTGTTTCTCATTATTTTTTAAAATTCAATAGGAAAGACATAGGCATAACTCAGTGACAAAAACTACTATCATTTTAAGAATTCTCTAGGGGGAGAGAAGAGGTGCCCTGCTCAGAAAGCCTCGCCTGCACTTCCCTCCCAATCCGCAGCTATCAAACCAACAGCCCCCCTTTCTTGGCATCCCAGCACTTTCCATATCTCTGACTTCACAAAAGCCCAGAGCCCAGCGGGGGTTTATAGGCTGACCCTCGGGGCACTTGTCTTTCTCTTCCTCCAAGCACTCTATGGTCTTAAACACAGATGTCTAGCTTTAGAAAGTGGGGGAAAGGTGAATAATAACAGAATACTTCCCAATCATACACATAGGCTTCCTTGGTTTTCCTGTTAATATTTATGAATAATATAATATACAAGCACCTTCTCCTTAATGTTAATATTTACTTCTAAAAATAGATTAATGTTGCAGGATTTAATATCATTGGGATCAGAGAGATTCAGAGTCAGAAACATTTACATTTGTAGCTTAAGTTATTAGTGAAATTATTATAGTTAGCCTCCTCTGAGGATTGTGTCACTGACGAGAAAAGGCTGGCCTGGCCAGGTAAAGGACGAAGCAGAGAGGCACTGTGCAGAAAGGCAGCTTGAGCCCCGGCTGCAGAGGGCTTCAGGGGCATTCGGAGCAGACCCGGTGGGTGGGGCCCTTGTTTAGAGCACATACTGGCGACCGATTGCGTGCCAGGGAGAGTGAGAAATGCCCTTTTTAGGCTTGTTAGCCAAGGCTTTACATTAAGGTTTCAAAGGGAAGTTCTAGTTCTACGGGGTACACTTCACAGTCCAGTCCTCAAAAGCCTTTACACATGCTTACAAACTGTCAGAATAACCCCCTACCTCTGACAGCAGGCACTATACCATTTTTTCCACAACATAAAAAAAAAAGCCCAACAAAAAAAATCCAAACACTTTTTCTTTTACCACTACAAGGTTTCATATGCATCAGTTATGTATGAAAGAAATACACACCAAGTATTTTTAGTTTAATTCTTTTTTAAGAATTTCCTCTTCCAAAATACAATGAGATACTATCTCAAACAATGCTATCACAAACTTTTGAAAAGGGACAGCGGTTGGGAAAAGCAATAGCTTATCCAAGTGAGTAAGTCAAAATAAGTTCACAATTCTACCATTAGAAGAAACTTAAAAACAGGCTCTAAGTGAAAAACCTTTTCAAAACAAAATGCTTTTTTCCTCAGCATAGGAAAGAATGATCTTTAACCAAGGCAAGGCAAGCATGGATGACTAGTGGGCTGGTTGGAGAACTTCCTTGGCTGCCAGACCAGAGCGACTAAGGGAGCCAGAAGGGAAAAGGCAGCCCACAGAGAATATTTACTAGTGGTTAGGGCTGTGGGAGGAGAGCTGAAACCCATCCCTAGCAGACCCTAATTTTCAAGCACTTTAACTAGCTCCCACACTTTGCATACCCAATGAATGTGGCCGAGTTTCTCTTAAAGTACAAAAGATTTCTCTCTGTCCCCATAAAATTAATAGAATTTTAAACGTAGTTTGGACAGGACTAGTCTCTAACTGGAAACATCCAGGGCCACACAAAGCAGGACAAGACAGGAGTACCAGGAAACAAGCAGCAATTTAATTGTTTTCAGAGTGGAGAATGAGGTTGCAAACCATCTGAAGAAAGCTCTTAGGCTGCAATGAAGGCCACAATACTGAGGGAGGGGGAAGGCAGACTCCAACACCATCATTTCCAAGCCAAACTCAAATCTGGTGCTCTCCATTCCAGTTTTCAAGTAGCGGTCCCAGAAGCAGTACTGGGACAGGTTAGAGCAGGTTCTACTGTCTTTGATGTGCTTCACTTCATGTACACAGGCACCGGATTGTAGTGATTGTAAGCTTCAACCTGTACAGTGAGACCGACTCCCAAGTCAGAATATGCTGGAAATGATGAGTGTATTCCTTACACATTTCTTTTTCTTTTTTTTTTAATTATTAAAACTTTTTATTTGCAAAACATATGTATGGGTAATTCTTCAACATTAACCCTTACAAAGCTTTGTTACAAATTTTCCCCTCTATTCCCCACCCCTCCCCTAGATGGCAGGATATCCACCACATGTTAATTATGTTAAAATACTTGACAAATCGAATATATGTATACATATTTCCACACTTATTGTTGTGCAAGAAAAATCGTATCTACAAGAAAGAAAAATCAGAGAAAGGAAACACAATGCAAGGAAACATCAATAGAGAGCATGAAAATGTTATGTTGTGGTCCACATTTCAAATCCCTCTCTCTGGGTGTATATGGCTCTCTTCACTGAACAACTGGAACTGGTTTGAAACATTTCATTGTTGAAGAGAGCCATGTCCATCAGAATTGATCATCACATAGTATTGTTGCCGTGTATAATGATCTCCTGGTTCTGCTCACTTCACTCAGCATCAGTTCATGCAAGTCTCTCCAGGCCTCTCTGAAATCGTCCTGCTGGTTGTTTCTCACAGAACAATATTATTCATATGCCATAATTTATCCAGCGACTCTCCAATTGATGGGCATCCCTTCAGTTTCCAGTTTCTAGCCACTACAAAAAGGGCTGCCACAAACATTCTTGCACATGTGGGGCCCTTTCCCTCCTTTAAGATCTCTTTGGGAGGGGGCGGAGCCAAGATGGCGGAGTGAAAAGGTGACTTTCTGCCTCTCCTCCGATCTTCTCTCAAATCAACAATAAAATAAGCCTCTGAACTGATCTTCAAGTCAACGAACTCAGAAATATTTGGACACTGCTCTCTGGATAACTTCATATCAGGTTAGTCGGACTCGGACAGAGAGATAAATAGACGACAACTGTGCAGGCCGGAAGTGAGGGTGGGACTCAGCTCAGCTCATCGTGGAAGAAATTCCAAACTCCAAACTCCAAATTCCAAACACCTGGAGTTTATCTGAGGCAATCGGGACACTGCCCTGATTGGGGACAGGTGTTCTGGCAGACTTGCCTTGTTTAAGGAGTAATTCGGACTTAGTCCTAGCCCCCACCAGCCCAGCACCTTAAGTCAACTCGCCGAAGTGCCCCAGGGCAAAGCGTCTTCAGCCGAGGTTTTTTTTTTTCCCCTACCTTAAAGAGATATCCACTCTGTCTAAAAAAAAAATGATCAAAAACAAAAGAGAGCTCTCACCATAGACAGCTTTTATCAAGGCAAAGAAACGACCTCAGATACAGAGGTGTCTTTAGACAAAAATCAAGAAAAAAACAACAACGACCATCACTGGTCCCCGTTTCAAAAGGCCTTTCTGGAAGATTGCATAAAGAACCTCAAAAGAGAGCTGGAGGATAAATGGGAAAATAAATTGAAATCAGTGCAAGAAGGATACAGTATCTTGCAAGAAGGATATGATGCTCTGCAAAAGAGATATGAAAAAGACACCAATTTATTAAAAAATAAAATTAGTGAAGTGGAAAAAGAGTGCAGTGAACAAATTGGCCAGTTACAAAAGGAACTTAAAAAGGTAACTGAAGAAAACAACACTTTAAAAATAAGAATTGAACAAATGCAAGTGAATGACTCACTAAGACTTGAAGAATCAGTCAAACAAAAACAAAAAAATGAAAAATTAGAAGAAAATATGAAATATCTCCTAGGAAAAACAACTGACTTAGAAAATAGATCTAGGAGAGACAATCTAAGGATTATTGGACTTCCTGAAAGCCATGATCAAAAAAAGAATCTAAACACTATCTTCCAGGAAATCCTGAAAGAAAACTGCCCTGAGATTGTAGAATCAAAGGGCAAAATCACCATTGCAAGAATTCACCGATCACCTCCTGAAAGAGACCCCAAAATTAAAACCCCAAGGAATATCGTGGCTAAATTTCAGGACTATAGCACCAAGGAACAGATTCTGCTAGCAGCTAGAAAGAAACAATTCAAATACCGAGGATCAATAATTAGAATCTGTCAGGATCTGTCAGCTTCCACACTGAAGGATCGAAGGGCCTGGAACCAGATATTCCGAAGGGCAAAGGAACTTGGATTACAGCCAAGAATAACCTATCCAGCTAGAATGAGCATTATCCTCCAGGGAAGAAGATGGTCATTCAATGATATAGGTGAATTTCACCTATTTCTAATGAAAAGACCGGATCTGAACAAAAAATTCGACACCCAAACACAGAACTCAAGAGATGCATAAAAAGGTAAAAAGGAAAGGACTCTTGAGAACTTTATTTTTACTAGGGGGATACTCAAAGTTTGGGGGTATAATTAACTAAATATTACTTTGATAATATGAAAAAGAGAACTAGAGGGGAAAAGGTTGTCATACTGGGGAAAAGAGGGAAAAAGTGGTAAAATAAGATCTAAAAAAAAGGAGGTAAAAACAAGGTAAAATCACTTGAAGAGGCAAAGAAAACCTAACATAATTGAGAGAAAGAGGGGAGGGAGACGAGCACTGTGTAAATCTTACTCTCATCAGGTTGGGCTCTAAAAGTGTATATCA
>JAJPUD010001970.1:279257-293954 GCA_023553655.1 Myrmecobius fasciatus
ATGAAATATGGACCACAACGTAACATTTTCATGATCTCTATTGACATTTGCTTGCATTGGGTTGCCTTTCTCTGATTCTTTTTTTTTTTCTTGTAGATAGGATTTTTCTTGCATAACTTCTCAAGCATTTCAACATTATTAACATGTAGTGGACTTCCTGCCATCTGGGGGAGGGGAGGGGACTGGGGGTAAAATTTGTATTGGAAAGCTTTGTAAAGATCAAGGTTGGGGAACTACCCATACATATGTTATACAAATAAAAAGCTTAAAAAAAAAAAAAAAAGATCTCTTTGGGATTTAAGCCCAATAGCAACACTGCTGGGTCAAAGGGTATGCACAGTTTGATAACTTTTTGAGCATAGTTCCAAACTGCTCTCCAGAATGGTTAGATCTGTCCACAGTTCCACCAACCATCAGTGTCCCAGTTTTCCCACATCCCCTCCAACATTCGTCATTATCTTTTCCTGTCATTTTAGCCAATCTGACAGGTGTGTAGTGGTACCTCAGAGTTGTCTTAATTTGCATTTCTCTGATCAATAGTGATTTGGAGCACCTTTTCATATGACTACAAATAGTTTTAATTTCATCCTCTGAAAATTGTCTGTTCATATCCTTTGACCATTTGTTGATTGGAGAATGGCTTGAATTCTTACAAATATGAGACAATTCTCTACATATTTTAGAAATGAGGCCTTTATCAGAACCCTTAAACGTAAAGATGATTTCCCGATTTATTGCTTCCCTCCTAATCTTGACTGCATTGGTTTTGTTTGTACAAAACCTTTTTAATTTAATACTGTCAAAGTTATCTATCTGGTTTTCAATTAAGAGTTCCAATTCTTCTTTGGACATAAATTTATTCCATCTCCACAGGTCTGAGAGGTAAATTATACTACATTCCTCTAATTTACTTATAATTCACTCTTTATATCCAGATCATGAATCCATTTAGATCTTATCTTGGTATATGGTGTTAGGTGTGGGTCAAGCCCTATTTTCTTCCACTCTAGTTTCCAATTTTCCCAGCAGTTTTTGTCAAATATTTAGTACTTATCCCAGAAGCTGGGGTCTTTGGGTTTATCAAACACTAAATTGCTATAGTTATTGCCTAGTTTGTCCTATGATTCTATCCTATGCCATTGATCGACTACTCTATTTCTTAGCCAGTACCAAATGGTTTTGATGACTGCTGCTATGTAATATAGTTTTAGATCTAGTACAGCAAGGCCACCTTCATCTGCCTTTTTTTTCCATTAATTACCTTGAAACTCTTGACCTTTTGTTCTTCCAAATGAACTTTGCTACTGTTTTTTCTAGAACTGTAAAATAATTTCTTGGGAGTTTGATTGGTATGGCACTAAATAAGTAAATTAGTTTGGGTAGTACTGTCATTTTTATTATATTCGCTCGGCCTGCCCATGAGCACTTAATGTTTTTCCAATTGACTAGGTCTGATTTTATTTGTGTGGCAAGTGTTTTGTAGTTTAGTTTGTATAGTTTCTGACTTTTCCTTGGCAGGTTGATTCCCAAATATTTTATACTATCATCCATTATTTTAAATGGAATTTCTTTTTGTATCTCTTGCTGCTTCACTTTGTTGGTAATATATAAAAATGCTGATGATTTATATGGATTTATTTTGTATCCAGTTTGATAACTTTTTGAGCATAGCTCCAAATTGCTCTCCAGAATGGTTGGATCCGTTCACAGTTTCACCAACAATGTATCAGTGTCCCAGTTTTCCCACATCCCCTCCAACATTAGTCATTATCTTTTCTTGTCATTTTAGCCAATCTGACAGGTGTCCTTACACATTTCTTATCAATAAATATGAAAACCATGATTCTCTTCACAGCATCCAAAGATAAAATCAGGGAATGGTTTAGAGTTAAAGAGCTATACATTCAACTACCCTCATGGGAAAGGCTCACCATTTTAAATAATGGTAATGATTCCAAATTTAAGTTTCTCTATGATAACAAATTTCCATGGGGTCCTGAGGCTTAAAGTCTCCTTCCCTAGACTTGCCCAGTCTTGATGCCCCTTAAGCTGCTTCTGACAGTCACTGATACCCCAAACAATCAACAGAAAGGCCCAAGGCTCCTCCACTGGGTCACTCTGAGAAGCCAGCTTCATCAGCCCTCTGAGGTCCCTGTCCCTGAGCACAGATGGGGTTTCTAGCTTCTTCAAAGAAGGAAGGGGCCTAAGTTGACTTCCTAGATCCACAGTCCTCTCTTTTCTCTGGAGAACTGACAGTCTCTGGCATGGATCCGGTCTCCCTTTAATTTCTTCCAATTTTCTTCTCTCTCTCTCTTTTAAAAGGGGACTTCCTTTTCTCCATTTCACTACCTCGGTGAACTCAGAAGGACGAGGTTTCTTCCATGAAGTTCTTTAACTTCTTTTGAGGATTTAGCCTAGTCCAGCTTTTGGTTTTAAACAGCAGCCACCTGGTCATGCTTGAACTACAAAAATGACATGAAACCCTTCAAGACAAATTTCTCCCTGATCTTGACTTCCTGGGAGTAAGAGGGTGAGTTGGCTTTTTTTTTTGCTCTTTCAGCTCAGGTCTCTTGCTGTGCTGACCAGTCCTTGGAGGATTTGAAAACCAAGACTTTCATTCTTTACACTTAAAAATAAATAAATAAACAAACAAATAAATAAAAGTTTACTCCCTTAAGAGTCATAACTATTTGCTTCTTCCTTCTCTTACTCCTCCTCTTTGTACAACTTGTGCTCAGGTCCTTCAGCTTCTCTTCAAAATTTCCCAAATTCTCTCTCACCAAAATATCTAAATCTTACTCAAAATTCCAAAACTTTTCAAATTACCTCCACAATTCCTTTTCTTTCAGAATCAGAAAACAAAATGTACAAATTCTCAAAAATGTACTTGAAATACACCAAGGGGTTCAAGGTGAAATTCTCAGTAATGGAAATGAGGCCAGAATAAATATTCATTCACATTGAAAAAACAAAGTGGCTGAAATTACTTATTGCTCAGGTGGTGACATGTGGCCAGGCTGCCCGAACAATGTTACAAATAGACAATGGGTTGCACCCAGAACTGCACAGGAAAAGGAGAACCTGAATCACACCTGGAGCCTGGATCACAAAATCCTAGCTCAACAAAACGCTCCTCCTACCAGCAATGCTATCTGGTTGCTTGTTGTTGGCTACCACAATCTCTCAGGAAAATAAAAATTGCCAAAAACTCAAAAGAAAAATGGAAGGTAGTATGGCAGGTATAAGCAAGCTGAAAAGGAAAACAACAATGACTTGGCAAGGGAAAAGCAAGAACATGTAGCACTGGGGAAAAAAAAAGGGTGGAATGATGGCTGTGGTGATCTGAAAGAGCAGAGTTCAGATCCTGCCCAAGATGATAGGAAAACAACAAATTTCAATGTATTCAGACAGCATAATTGTGAAATTTTGTCTAGTTTCATCAGTAACTTGTAAATAGGTGTGGAGGAAGCAGATGGTGGGAGCAATCCAGGGCTAAGACTTGTGGAGAGAAGAGCAGTGATAGGGCAAGAAGGTAAAGAATTCAAGAGCAGGGGGTGGTACAGAAATGAAAGGGCTAATGATCAGGCTGGGACAGGAGAGAGAACAGAGTGAACTCAGAGAGGACTAATGGCCCCAGAAAGCAGAGGTGGAGGGGATGAAGAACATGAAAAGCAGGTTGGGGGAGAAAGAAGCATAATGGAGGTGGAACAGTAGGTAGTGATCAGATAGGAAAATGGTAGTTTCTCATTAGGTTTGTGGGTAATGGTGTGATCTGGTGTGTGATCCTCCTTAGGAGTGGCTGAGGAACAGGTCACAGGAGCCAACAAGGTTAAGGAAATAGGAGGGGATGGAACTGAAGGGAGATGCTACATGACATTAAGGGCCCCTAGGAGAAGGGCAGGAGATGGGGAGAAGTAGTAGCTTATGAGCCAGATGGTAAACTCAGAGAGAATGACTTGAGAGTCTATATATTATCAATACTATAATGTTCATAGGATGGAAAATTTTAATTGAATGTCTTCCTAAAAAGAAAAGGTTAGTTCAATAAAGACACAAAGGGAATCTGAATGGCACTGTGAAATAAGAAGTGTCTGGATTCCTCCTACAAGCCCAAAGTGACCAGCTGTGAGGGAAGGTCCAGCTAGTGCCTGAGAGGAGGGCTACGGATGCGGGATCTTCAGAGGGATGTCAGAGCTCAGCACTACCGCTGGGTTATGGCCATTCCTCTACAGACTGACACTGATGGTTTAGGAGACAAATGTCCGGTTCCCTAAATAATTAACCTCGGAAGCCAGAAAGAAATCTTCAATCCAAAAAAGTTCCCAAGAGCAACTGGACCAAATGCTTTAATGAGGCCCAGACATTACATCTAGAGTATGACTTTACTCCATGACTTTTGTAATTCATACCAGATGACCATTCAAGTTTCTGTGGGAAGTCTTGTCCTTTTCAGACTAATATAGGGGCTAATAGCTTCCAAGTATTTATACATTTTTAAACACAATCAGTCCAATAAGTTTCTATGGAAAATCAGAACTGTTATTTGTATGTTCACAATCAGGCTATCACACTATCTATAACAGCTATCATTTACAGAGTGCTTGCTGCTTTAAGGTTTGTTAAGGTGCTTTTACCTGTTATCTCCCTTATAAAATACTCTGAAAAAGTTATTTAAACATTTTATTAAAAATTAGTTTTACTATACAAGTTTCTCATTTCTAATAAAATAGGCCATCCAAATTTGAGATCTTAAATTCATGTTCTCCATATCCAAAGCCAATCGATTACAGAGAACTATATTTGATAACTGATCAAACCAAAGTACCATTATAAAAATCTTATCTTTTCTGTAAAATAGTGAAATAAGATCTTTAAATTTCATGTACCAATGATAGTTGCAATTGATTGCTATCAGTAAGATTTCTAAATTGCAATGACAACACCAATATTCTACTTTAGTAAAGTTACAGAATTCTGTTTCTCTATTTCAAATATCTAAATGGCAACATCCCTTCCTCTTAAAAAGCACACACACACACACACAAAAGTTGAGAAGGGAATTTAATTAGAAACACTCATTAGACTTTTGGGAATTTTTAGAGATACACATCAAGGTTCAGGTCTACAAAACATTAGTCTTAAATCTGATCACCTAATGGAGGTGACACTAGAGTGATCCCTCAGAGGATACTGACTCCATTGCCCTTTTTAGGCCAACAATGCTCAGGATTTTCACAAAAGGAAAAAAAAAATGTCAGATGAGAACACTTAGAAAATTTCTGGTCAAATTCCAGTTGGAAACTTTTGAATTTGCAACTGAGGGACATGGTTTTGTGAGAACCCATATTACAAACTTTTAAATTCAAATTTCAACATTGTCACCTCTTTCTCTAACCTTTATTAAGGCTGTTTTTTCTTTTAACCAATCTACACTACAAGAACAGGTTCTCAAAATGACAAGGACATAATAATTATCAAATGGAATCCTTCAGCTCTGAATAATTCTTGCTCAGCTGGGCTTGGGTAGAACCCTAAAATGTCCTGCCACTGCTGCCTCTCCAGATTTTCATCCAAAGTTTCCAATAGATTTTATCTTCCTGAGTTCTGGCAGCCTCCCTATCCTTTTAATGTTTGGGGTATACATCAATGGTGGGAGGGAGGAAATGGCACACAACATATGGAGTAAGACTCAAATTGGGAAGATGAGTTCAAATCTGGCCTTGGCCACGATTTTGCAGTGGGATGCTGGACAAGTCTCTTCCTCCCAGTCTGCCTCAGGTAGCTTAACTGTAAAAAGGGGCATACAGGAGCATCTGCAGAAATGGGAATGGTTGTCGTCTCGCTGCCATCGTTTTCCTTCTATCCCCCCCACTCCTGACCACTTCACTTTCCAGTCTCCCACCCAGGCACACCACTCTTAGACCATTGTCTAAATGTTGCCATTTAGACATCTGAAATAGAGAAAGAGAATTTGGTAACTTTACGAAAGTAGATTAGACCTGCAAAAGTTACCACATGCCCCTTTGCTTCTAGGCCGGATTCAAACTCAGCTCTCAGATTGTGATCTGAGCTGGCTTTACACCCAATCAGCCAATCAGCATTGAGAAATGCCTTCCACTTGTCTGGCCCCACGATGAGCTCTGAGAGTTCAGAAAGAGGCAAAAGGGAGTGAGAGAAGCAAGTAGTCTGCTGTCATCAGCCAGGGGGAGGTGTTAGAATGAAGAAGCCTGAGAAAGACTTCTGGAGAAGATAGGGAAGTATTTGGGATCTGAAGGAAGACGGGGAGGTCAGAACAGGGACAGAGGAGGGAGAATGTGTGTGTGTGTGGGGGGAGTGTCAGAGGGCAGCATGTTTTTTTTTGCGTTCTTGGATCTTGCAGGAAGTGAGGGGTGATTGGAAAGTTGGGGGGGGGGGGGGGTTGAAGAACTCAAAGACGGGGGCCTTTTGCCCAGACCTGCTGGGCATAAGCTGCCTGTCCCAAGTTGGGATGCCCCAAGGACTGAGCTTCCCCTCAGGAACTTGGCTCAGTCCCCAAGAGAGGGTGCCTTACTTGCCTCTTTATCCAGGCTCAAAACCTCAAGTCCTCTTGACTTAAAACCCAACACTGATATCATTATCTTATCATATCATAGTCTTTTCAGGATCCCGAAATCTTGTATTATGAAGGCTTATTACCTACTTTAGTTACTTTTCCTGGTTATTTAAAATAATACTTCTCATTTATTGTTCAGATGACAGCCTTCCATTATCTTCATAAGAATGACCGTTTATAAGGTCTTGTTACTATTTTCAGCCCTATATTATTTTTAGATAAGGCATTAGAATTGCATTAAACAAAATGTAGTTAAGACACCTGAAAAGAATATTTATAGATTGGTTGGAAAACAACTTTTTCATCTCAGAAGTCTGAAGTTATCAGTAACTAAGATCAAAGGAGCATTAAATTAGATATCTCCATACAAAATAAAATACTTGGGATTTAAATACTGAGTATACAGAGCAAACATTTTGGTAGAGCTGACAAGATGCACCCAATATCAATGAAATAAAGAAAAACTTCTTTTTTTTTAATGTATTTCTGGAGTTTGAAATATTTAGAAATAAAATATACCAAGAAGTTTATTATACCATGGTTCTAAGTAAAAGGGAGTGATAACCAATATAAATGAAAGTCACTATTAATGCTCCAATAAAATACAGACATCAACGGTCATGCACAAATAATAGGAAAAGAGATCAAGATGATGGGGACAGGAGAAGGTGCCCATGTTCCCTGTGGCTCCCATTTGCCAAAAAACATCATTAGGATGTTTTGAGCAAGCCTTCGTTGTGTTAGTTGGCATAAGAATGTTATTCAATTTCAACAAAAAAGAGCTATTCTATGTACTTGTTCAATGGCCCATAAAATCCCAAATATAACTCTGAGATAGATGTGATTGCCATTTTGTCCCCAGCTTGCCATGAGGTATCCTGAGTCACAAGCTGTCAAGTATGAGGAAATACTTGAAGTCAAGTCTGCTTGTCTTCAAACTGGCTTTTCTATTTCCAAATGGCTTTTTGTTACTGGTTTGATCTTTAGGGCAAATCTCTCCAACTACACTATCTTTTTCTCTGTTGTTCTACCAGCATTTTTCTTTTATCAATTCAATGCAAAAGAATGCTACTCAATGGCGTTTTCCTGTTAATCCCTCTCTAAAGTTAGATAAAAAGAGATGCTCACATCAACACTTATTTCTGACTGGTCTGAAGACATCAAATATTTAATTAATCAATCAGTAAGCATTTATTAAGTATCTATGAAGAGCCAGGAACTGTTTGAGGCATTAGGATACAAGTACAAAGAACAAAACAAAACTATTCATAATGAACCTACATTACGATGGGAAAAATAACAAGTACACAAAAAATATGCAACAGAAATATAAAGTGAATAAATGCAAATATGTACAAAATTGTTAATTCCAAGGTAAGATGGGAAGGAGGTCACCAGCAATTGGTGGGATAGGGAAAGGCTATATGCAGAAGATGAAGCCTGAGCAACATCTTAAAGGATGAGCAGCTCTCTAAGAGGCATAGAGAAGGAGGTAATTAATGCCTGTGAGTGATCAAGATTTGAGAATAACTATAGTTACACCTAGCTCAACTTACCCAATTCTGCTACATATGAGGTTAACATGTACATTCAGAAACATTCAATGGCCCTATGAATGAATAAAAGTTAATTTTCAAGTTCAATACCAATTTTATCATCTAAGGTTTCTCTCACCATGCTGCCCACCCAGACGTCTCCAGTCTCCTATAGGAACAGATGAACCATGTGGTTAGCATAAGGAATCATGAAATTTTAGGGTTCATAGTCTTCTTGGTTCCAGGCCAGCCTACTCTACCAGAAGCAAGTCTTGGGGAAAGGGGACAGTCAGCCCCACCAAATGTCCCCACTGCTTCTTCCTCAGCTGAAGCTCAAAGGAGACAGGAGACAGCTTCCCCCTCTCCCCCCACATCTTCACAGACCCTGATGGGACAGCCAGGCTTCCAGGCCAGGGCCCCCAGTCCTCCTCCTGGTCTTGTCCAACGGTTCAGATGGTTCTGCACAAAAATGAACTTTTGGCAGCCTCGACCACAGAAAAAAGGCATTTCTACCTGCTTTGCAACTGCACCCAAAGGACCCCAGGACCTCTGCCCGTGGCCTTTCCCTGCACCAGGACAGAAGCTCGTGGACCACAGGGACTGTCTCCCTCTTCTCCTTGCAGTGCTCTGGACCACAGGGCAGTGCTTTGCACACAACAAATACTTTCTTCATTCATGGGCTCATTCATTCATTTGTATCCTAAAGAGTGCAGTCCTAATTTCTCAGACAGATTATCATTGCTTTAGAAGTACTGTTCATGGTCAGAGAACTGCAATTGTTAGAAAAGTATTCCTAATACTCAATCCAAACACATCAACTGGCTCTGGTTCTGCCCTTTGGGATGACATGGAGCCACTCTATTTCCCCTTCTTGACGGAAGTCATTAAAATGTTGGAAAACAGTCACCCTGTCAACTATCCATTAATCTCTCCCCTTAGCCAAATATCAGCAATCTTCAAATGCATAAATCTTTCCTTCTGGCACAACACAGATTCTACTCTAAAGGTTCCAATTAATGATTACATTAATGAAAATTATGAGAAGCAGAGAGTAACTTACCTATCCCACAGACTTTTAATGTGTCTGTGGTCTCTCCTACCAAACTTTTTTTGAAAGTGATTTATATTTGGTGGGGAAGGGGGAAAGGGATCATGCCCACTTCTCTCTGCATGTGCTCTCTCCTCCAACAAGACAAAAGCATCTGGCAAGAAGTGAATTTCCCATCCACTCCACCTGGGTTTCTGTGCCTAGCACCATGCCTGCCTTGCAAAATGCTTGTCTTCATCAATGACTTTCATGACCCTAGAAAAGAGCCCATAGCTTTCATATGACAACTGTGTCTGGTGGATGCCACCTCCCTCGGTCCTTTGACAATCTCCAAGCTCTGAAGGGAGATGGGTGGGGGCCAGCAGCCTTTTGTTGAGGGGCTCTTCAGGGCCTTTTGGGGGATGACAAAAGGGCATCAGGATCAGACTATCAAGACAGCAGGCTTTGTTGTGCTTCTTCTTTACCAGGGTAGTTTCACACTATTGCCAGTGGGTTTTAAAATTCTAGGCTCTAAAGGAGGGAAAGGGACCCACATGTGCAAAAATGTTTGTGGCAGCCCTTTTTGTAGTGGCAAGAAACTGGAAATTGAGTGGATGCCCATCAATTGGAGAGTGGCTGAATAAATTATGGTATATGAATGTCATGGAATATTATTGTTTGGTAAGAAACGGCCAGCAGGATGATTTCATAGAGGCCTGGAGAGACTTGCATGAACTGATGCTGAGTGAAATCAGCAGAACCAGGAGAACATTATACACAGCAACAACAAGACTATATGATGATCAATTCTGATGGACATGGCTCTCTTCAGCAATGATGTGATTCAATCCAGTTCCTATTGTTCAGCAATGAAGATAGTCATATACATCCAGAGAGAGGCCTGAGGGAACTGAGTGTGAACCACAACACAGCATTTTAATGCTTTCTGTGAATATTTCCATGCATTTTGTTTTCCTTCTTATGTTGTTTTTTTTTCTCTTTCTAGATCTGATGTTTCTTGTGCAGTAAGATAACTATAGATATGTATACATATATTGGATTTGTCATATAATTTAACATATTTAGCATGTATTAGATTACCTGTCATCTAGGGGTGGAAGGTGGAGGTTGGAGGGTGGAGGGAAGGAGGGGAAAAGCTTGGAACAAAAAAAAAAAGTTTTGCAAAGGTCAATGTAGAAAAGTCACTCATATGTTTTGTAAATAAAAAGCTTTTAATAAAAAACAAAACAAAACAAAACAAAAAAAAACAAACCAAACCAAACTCTAGGCTCCTTCCCCTTGCTGGTGCCAACTGCCATCTTGCTGGGACTGGAATGATAGAAGTCAGTCCCTCTGTGTCATCTTAAGTATGAGCCATACTTTCTTTCTTGTCCTGTATGTGTATCTCCTCACTTGTGTATTAAAAATCAGCTTAAGATAACACCAAATTTATACATTCTACCCATGTTTTAAAAACTGGCTCAAGGGCAGCTTCACACATTTGGTAAGCATTTATTAAGCTCCTATTATATGGTAGGCATCTGGGGGCCAAAAAATCCAAAAGAAACACTATTTTCAGGTAGCTTACATTCTCAATTACTTTATGGGACCATTCTATGGATCAAACAAACTACTCAGATGTATAAATTCATTAGAAATAACGCATTAGGTTATTCTGATAGGGCAAGATTTCTATGTGTTACTTTTTAAATTTAGGGGCTAAAGTGCAAAAAGTTTTGGTTTTGGAATGGAAGAAAAAAATTCTAGGTCCTACATAAACTTAAAAGTAGCTAAAAAAATGCAGCATACTAAACCTTTTTTATTCTGTCACTGAAGTGCAATTAGAGACATAGGATACTGAGTTGGACATTTTCTAGATGCAGTTGGGCTTAGAATTTGTGGAAATTTTCAAGAAGGAGAAATATTAATCGGTTATGTTAAAATGTCTATAAGGTGACATAGAAGTCCCTTGAATGTTATCTTCATTTCTAGGGATAATGGAGTCCTAGACAGGAAACTGGTGTCTGAGAAGGGGATTTGGCTTTTAAGATTCTGGTTTATGATACAGGAATGAAGAGTTTTTGGAAAGGGGCACTGTAAATCTGACAGATGGAAAAATATATTTTGTCTAGAGACTTTGATATTTAGGGACTGGTGTTTTTTTTAAACAAACTTTAGTGATATCTTGTATTGTTATATCATGTTAATTATTCCTTGTTACAAATTGGGGGGGAAAGGAGGGAAGAGAATGATTGAGAAGGAATAGTTAGGCTGTGCTGTTTAACCAACATCTGACCCTTTGTAAGAAGAAAGCCATGAAGTTAATAATCTGGTCTTAGTTTGCATCTGTGTGTAAAATTGCAAAATAGTTTTTCTTCTTCTAAAATGTATTCAAATCCTTTTATATTTTGGAAGTCAGATGTTTAGCAAAGATACTTGTAAAGATTTCTCCCTCATCGATTTGTTCTCTAATTTGGGGCAATTAAAAAAAAAAAAAGCAAACACCTTTAAAAATTTTAGTGTAATCACAATGTTCATTTTATCCTTTATAATTTTCAGCATTCCTTGTGGGAATGGGTCTGACGCCAGCACCTGTTAATTCCAGTTCAATTTTGAGACACAAAAGGTATTTATAAGGCACACAGCAGTTTTCATATGACAACTGTGTCAGACCAAGGAAGGCAAAAACTGGTTCTACATGGGGCTTTTTAGGCTGAAAAATTATCAGGTGTGTTAAGATGGAAAAGCCAATTAGGTTGCAAGGACAGAGAAAAACAAACTGCCCATCCTAATCCTCCTTTTTTGGGGTGGAGGTTCAAAAGAAAGATCAGTACAAAATGTTGGTCCTTTCACACCTTGTTTGTGAATTGTTTATTACCCACAATTTTGAAAATTAATTCCTTGGTTCTCTAATTTGTCTGTGACCTTTGTTATCTAAATCATGCATCTGTTTCTGTGCTTAATTAAGTGCATACTTTTCACACAAAAAAGGGAAGATAGCTTTCTTAATACAAGGGATAAGTGAGTTTAATATTGATTCCAGTCAGAATTCTAGAATGGATTAGCAAAGAACAGTTTGTGAGTACTTTGAAAAGGGAAGCCATGAATACTATGAGATTGTGTGGCTTCATTGAGCACACCATGCCAGACTAACCTTACTTCCTTTACTGACAAGGTTCTTAGAATAGCAGATCAGGAAAACGTCATCCACATTTTTTATTTTTCATCAAAACATCTGACATGTGTTTTTCTTTTTTCCTTCTTTTTCCTTTCTGGTGTCAGACCTGCCCCACCCCTAATCCTTACCCCAGGACTATTGGTACTGTCACCAGATTCAATTTATAATACACAGAAAGAACAAAGATGAAGAAAAAATGGCAAGGGGACTGAAACCTCCTCTCTAGTAACCTCTCTTCAGCCTCCATACTTCTTGACCTTGGATCTTTGAGGCAAAGTTTTCAACTGTCAATTCAGAAATAGTTTTGAAAATGAAATGATTTTAGGTAGAAGAAAATAAGCCTGTGTACTATTTTCTAAAAGACTCAGAAATATGAAATAGAATACTCCAGGTGACTGAAATCTCAGTAATAGACTGTAGTCAGAGGACCTATGTCTACTTTAAAAAGAAGTCACCACCAGAAGAAGGCTGTCTAAATCACTGACAACAAATAGTCTTGGATGAAACACTTAATCAAATTGTGGAGGATGCAGAAATCATAAAAGACAGAGGATTTACTGGATCACAGAAGAGGTGTCCAAAAAGACTTCAAGTTTCTGTAACTAAGAAACTTAAGAGGCCTCTTAAGAAACTCCATTTGAAGCCCCAGACTTGGGTTCCAAGGCAAGGAGAGGAGACAACCCAAGAACCATTGAGGTGCACCTGCTGGAGCCGGCCTTCTAACGGGCCTCTCTGCCTCAAGGATTTCCTAGATCCATCTCTAAGCTGCCAGAAAGTTTTCCTCAAGTGTCAAGTCCCCTCTTCTGTGAAAATTCTTTCCCAGCCTTATTTCTAGGGACTTTTTTTATCCACTTGTAGCTTGTCTGCACAGGGCCATCTGCTCACCTTTCTTCCAATAGGCCCAGGTTTTGCCATTCTTTTTATCTCACGCCCCACGACCCTCCCCACCTTCCAGCATCAGGCACATGGGTGCTAATAAATAGATGCTTCCGTTCTATGTATCCTCAATGTATCAAAAGGTCTTAGAGAGCTAAAACAAAACTATTGCAAGCAGGATGGTTACCAGATGTACACAAGATTTGCACAAACGATCTATTGTGTAAAGGAAGTGCCTCTCATGGAACCCAAACGGGTTCCTCCTCACAGAAGTCAACACAAAACCCGAAGCCGTGGTTGTCTAGCATTATTACTAGGATGTGCCCTTCAATAGTGGGGACCCCCCCCCAGTTCTGAAACCAGACCCTGGCTTGCCCCCGACCAAGTCTTAGTTCCAGGAACCCAGGAAAGGGCTGGATTTCTTGGTTCCAAAGTCCCTTCCAGATCTACAAGAAGGATCTTTTTGCTAGTTTGCTGCCATTGCAGAGCGAAGTTTGAGTCTGACTCGATTTCCACAGGTGTCATTAGGAACTTAATCCATGGCTTAAAAAAGCAGAACTTCATTTACTAATGGCAAATTTTTATCTAGATCATCTGGTTTTTATGAAATAGAACTATGCCCGTCCCCTTCTGCTTGCAAATTGATTTAGAAGTATCCAAACAATACAGAAAGTTCCCTTTAAGAAGTAAAAATGAAATCACGCCTATTTCCCCCCAAAATATCTGGATCAAACGCAAAGTCATGAAAAAGAGTTTCCTCCAAAAAGTCGGTCATTTCCCCGTTTTTTCGGCGTCCTGGCCAAACCTGTCTCTGCTCTCCTGCTGCACTCTCCCCATTCCTCCTCCCCCGAGCGGCTCCCACCCCTACCCCCAGTTCCCTACTAAGAGTGGAAGCACGCCAGAGAGCACCCAGCAATCGGGAAAGAACGGCCCGGAGTAGGGGGCGTTCCCTTCTCTACGCTAAGCTCTAAGCCCCGCCCTCTCCAGCTCAGCACGTGGGGTCCCGGTACGGACTCTGACCTCGGAGCTGTTCCACCACCCGGACGCTCCTCTTGCACCTCTCGAGGCAGGACCTTGTTTCTGGGGGTGCCCCACGCCAGGGATGCCGTCCTCCTCCTGGCTTCCTCCCTAATCCCCCACCCGGGGCACGGTCCCTTCCCCAGCCCTTGGAGATCACCTTAACTTTGCCCAAGTCTAGGGAAAAGAGTAGCAGGAGGGGAAGAGGAGGAGCGCGGCGCCCACTGGGCCCCGCCCCGCCTCAGCCCCCGGCCCCCAAACAACAGGGGCTCTGGCCTCGTGGGCATTCGTGCAGCTGAGGGCAATGACACCGAGGGAGCGGGGCAGCATGCCTGTTGTTGGGCCCCACCGACGGGGGCCGGATGAAGTACTCCCCGTAGTAGCGTCATCGCGGCCCCGCCTGCGCGGGGCAGCCCCAACTCGGGCCGGGACGCCCCGCCGGGAGGGGTCGGGCCCGCCCCGCCCCGGCCCC
>JAJPUD010001970.1:294354-327502 GCA_023553655.1 Myrmecobius fasciatus
GACAGCCTCGAGGTCGGGAGGGCTTGGTGCCCGGAAAGTGTCGGGGGAGCCCCACCGCGCTGAATCGAGTGTAGCTCCTAGGAACTGATGGGGAAGCGGCCCTGGCCCGCGGGGAGTTTCCGGCCGAATTGGAATTCATGAAGCCCGCGCTTCCCGGACTTCTCTGTCCCAGCTGCGACTCCCCCCTCCGAAGCCCCTTGCTTTGTGTCCAAGAGTGCGCCGGACTCTGGAGAACGGGCTCCCGGAACGTTCTCCTTCAAGTTCAGCGTCCCCAGAACGCGCGCGCTTGTGGGGTCATTTACCTGCCCGCGCTGGGATGTGGCGGGCTGACCTCGGGCCCTGGGAGCGTAGAGCACCGCCTCCTCCCAAGAAGCTCTGAGGTTCTCCCGGGCCAGGACACCGGAGCTCAGCCTGGGACGCGGCAGGGCTTCCCGGACTCTGGGAGCCTTGAGGGCCACCTCCTTCGAGGAGCTCTTTGCTTTGTGTGTCCAGAAGTGCTCCGGACCCTGTAATGCGCACGCGCGCCTGTGTATAATCAGTTACCTGCTACGCGGGGCTTCCCCTGGGTCTGGGAGCCTTGAGTGCCGCTTTCTCCTGTAGAGCCCCCAAAGTGCGCCGCTCTGAAGTTCAGCGTCCCGGAGACGCGCGCATGTGTGCGGTCATTTATCTGCCCCGCGCCGAGTTCCGGGAGCTTGGACTGCCACCTCCTCCTCGAAGCCCTTTTGCTCCAAAAGTGCGCCGAGCTGTGGGGAAGTGGGGGGCTCACGCGGCCCCGGAACATTCTCATTAAAGTTCAGCAGTCCCAGAACGCGTGCATGCGTCTAGTCATTTACCTGGTCCTACTGGGGAAGGGGCGGGCTTCTCTGGGCCGGGAGCTTGGAGCACCGCCCCCCTCAGCCCCGAGGTTAGCCGTACCAGGTTAGGGCGCTCTTTTAGTTCCACTGGGTATGGCTCTGTCGGGACCCGCACCTCCGCAACCCCTTAGTAATTGTCACGTGGACTTGCCAGTGTGTGATGATTTACAACAACCTAGCCTTACTTTTCCTTGTATAGACATCATGCTCAACTTGAACAAACTTCATCTTTGCCCTTTTGGAAATGAAATCTTTAATATTTAACTTCTCGGACTTGAAAACCCAATTGAGGATGCTGTGCTTTGGAATCTGATGGATGGGATACTGGACTGAGTCTGGAGGCCTGGATTCAAGTTCTACCCAAAATACCTTTAACTAGTTGCCTGATAGGCAATTTCTCATAACCTCAGTTTGTACTCTACAATAATATCTGTCTATGGTTATTAGTAATGTTTTTAAGCTTCCCTATTGAGCTGTACTCATTGTGGCTGTGCCAGTGGGTCCTGTCTTGCTGGAGGGGAAGTCAGAGAGAGCCCAGGATGTAGTGATTATCCTCCGAGGACTGGCCTGGCTAAATTTCCTATACTTCTAAGTGATGGACAGTGAGCTAGTGTATTGAAGCTATTAGAAAGTGTTGGTGCATGAGTTTTTTGTTTGCAGATGATTGTGCACTAAATGCAGTCTCCGAAGCAGAGATGCAACAGTATGAATCAGTTCTCTGCTGCTTAGGCTAATTTTGGGCTAACAGCTAATACCAAGAAAACTCAGGTCTTCCATTAACTAGTACCATACCATCCATATGTGGAACCACCTTTGTTAGTTACAGTAAATAGTGGAGTTCTGAATGCTCTGGATAAGTTCTTACCTTGGCAGTGTACTTCCCAGGGATGTCCACATTGATGAGATTGACACAGCTAGCTCAGAGTTTGGGAGGCTCTGAAGGGAAAGTATGAGAGAAGAAATGTTATTAGATTGAGTACCAAACTGGAAGTCTACAGAATTGTTGTGTTGACCTCATTGTGGTGTGCCTTTGAGACCTGGACAGTGTACCAGCACCATGCCAGGAAACAATGTTTGCATTTGAATTTTGTCTGAAGATCTGGCAGAATAAGATAGCAGACACTGAAGTCCTTTTTTTTGAACTAAACTGCCATGCATTTCCACCACTGCAGAGAACCCAGCTCTGTTGGGCTGGCCACATTGTTCAAATGTCAAATGTACACTTCCAGAAAAAATTATTTTATTATTTTATTCACACAGGACAAGTGCTCACCAGGTATTCAGGAAAAGTGATACAAGGATGCTCCCAAAGTCTCTCTGAAGAACATTTGAAATGAACGTATGACATGGGAGACACTGGCACAGGATGCCCAGTGTGGCATGCCCTCCTCAGAGAATGGGCTGTGCTCTAGGAGCAAAGCAGGATTGAATTAACTCAGAAGAAATGTGAGATGGGCAAAGTTAGAGTCTACCCCAAATATTCATAGGGACAATTTGTGTCTGACCTGTGGCAGAGTTTTCCGTACTTGTATTGATCACCCACAATGGGATACTCTGTAACTCCACTCTAACATAGTGATGTTTGGTCCTCTTCAAAAACAAAGGACAGCAACCAATCAGTTTACCTCTAAGATCCTAGAGTCCCAGATGTAGTAGATAGATAGACAGTAGTTCCTTGCATTTGGATAACTTGTACGTTAATAATAATGGCTGCTATTTTCATAATGTTTTAAGGTTTGTTTTATAACTTATCTTGTGTGGCCCCATTGGCATAGGAACCACTTGGGTCTCCCCAAGCTACTATGAAGCAGTTTGGGCTGAAATCCTTATCTCTATTTTTACAGATTTGAAAATGGAGACCAGAAGACTAAGTGACAGGCATAGGAAACAAGTCCAGATTTTCTGATTTCAATTTTATTTCATATTGTTCCTTCCCTTAAAGCAGAGGTATCAGAAACAGCTGCTTCAACCACATTAAAATATAATTGAGAACTATTTAACAAAATAAAAATAAAGTAGCACATAGAAAATATTATTATGTGGTTTTCTAAGTCAGTATGCTTCGGGCAAAGAACCAATTTGTGTTTCAGTTTGACATCACTGATGGAGAAGCAGTTATCTCCAAGTTTCCTGAAAATATTTGATCCTTTTTTGGTGCTGACCAAGACATGGTCATGAACATGAGCTATTTCACTGTGCGTCCTTGGAGAAGATGATGATTTAACCAAAGGACAGATTCATGGTCATCTTGACCTGCTCTACTGTCTCTAGCTTACTAAATTAGCCTGCTTTCATTGAAAATATGAAATGTGGTAGCTTCCATTTTCATACTGTCTCCTAAATTTCAGGCTTTAGCTGGAGCTGGGTTTCTTTTCCTCTTAGGCTCTTTTCCCCTCCAATAAGCATACCTCCTCCTTTCCTCCAATTAAATGTTCTACAAATACTTCAACAGATCTGAGATATCCATCACTTGACTGGTAAAGTAATCTCCTTAATGCACAGGTCTGGCTGGGCCCCCCTCTTTTTAAAAAACCTTTGGTCCTTCTTGCCTGTTAAATAAATCATCAATTCATTAGCCTGGCATTCATGGCTCTCCAGCCCCCCTTTCCAGCCTTAGTTCATACACCTACCCTTCAAGTATTTTTTATTCTCACCAAACATTTATTAAGAGCTTGCAGCAGTCCAGGTGTTGGCTTAGGACAAAAAGAGCCTGAAACAATCCCCATTTCTCTGGGAGCTCATGTCCTAAGTGTACGTGCAGCCTAAGTAGGGAGTGAATCAATCGTACATGTGTACAAAGTACTTGAGTACCAGGCATTTCAGGAGGGATTCTGATACTCTGTGCCCCTTGTCAGGGGTTCCCTTGGCAGAGGTGCTGGAGAGTTGGGTGAAGGGCCACACGGCTAGTACATGCCTGAGGTCCATCTGGTCCTTTACAAATGGTCTTCCTGACTCCCGGCCCAGCACTCTGCACAGTGTGGCACCCCTTCACTGTTAGATGAGGAGGGCGTCAAGCTGGAGGCAGGAGTGGCTTGAAGAGCAATGTGAAGGCATGCAGAGGTGGAAGAGGAGCTTGTACCAGCAGAAGCAATGTTCATCAAGGCAGGAACATTGAGGGGCTCGGGTTCTGTGGGCCTTAAAAAACCAAATGGATCCTAGAGTCACTGTTCTGCCTTGTGCCAGCACCTACTGGGCTAAACCCTGGGAATACAAAGAAAAGAGAAGGATAGTTCCTGTTCTTGATCTGTGTGGAAAGAAAATCATTTAGGCAGCAATGTCTAGAATATTTTGGGGTGGGAAGAGAAGTATCATAGTAATGGGCAAATGGGGGAGAGTACCTGAACTAAGGAGAAAAGGCAAGATTTCTTGACTGATCGTGACCTTTCATTTACTAGGGTCTCCCTTCTCTTCCATGAGGAGGTATCTCCCTTTCCTGAAGTTACACCAAGGACAAGTGTCCCTAATGTTGGTACTTACCTCTCAAGAGGCAAGATTTTTTTCAATAATAGGTAAAATTTCTAGTGTTTGAACATTTACAAAGCACCCTTGTAATAATCTAAGTAGTGGACTTACTGTCACCATTATGAGGTTTAGTGATTTGTTCCTAATTGCACAATTCAAAAGTCCAGGAGTCTGTTGAGAATGCACTCACAAGTCATCTAGTCCAGACCATGGTAACCTGAGAATCCTTTCTGTGGATATTGTTTGCATTTGGTCATCTCTTTTGGAGACCCCTGGTAAGTGAGAACTCTTTCTTCCCCAAAGCAGTCTACTCCACTTGTCAACATTTCTGGTCGCTAGGAAGTGGTTTTCTTATGTAAAGCCAAAATCTGCCCCTCTCCATCTTTCTCCCCATTGTTCTTAGTGCTGTTCTTTGGGACTAAGTCACATGACTCTAACCCTTCTACTATGAGGCTTTCTCTCAAATTCTGGAAGTTATAATTGCCATTTAAATTTTCACCAGATTAAACACATCCAGTTCATCTGAGCTCATATGTAATGTTCTTGCCGTCTTCCACCCCTCCTCCCCACTACCTTTTTTGGTTGCCCCCTAGCATATCAGTGTCTTTCCTAAAACCGGTCCTCAGCATGGGATGCCCCAGTCTGATTGTGCTGTCAGAGGCATGCTCCCCATATGACATAATCTGCTGAAGATGCCATTCCCTGTTCCCATTGCTCTGCTGCATGCCTGGGATGGAGCTGGTAGTCCACTTTATAAAGCTCAAGTGACCAGGGTTCTCTTCCCCTGAGCCAGGCTGCCTTTGTGGAAGGACTGCATTGTCCATTATTGGCTGAAACGTGGTCATTGTAGTGGTAAGAACTTATTTCCCTTTTTTAAGCTAAGGTAAACAGACAGCTTTGAAGATGGAAAGAGGAGCAGAGAGAGGAACTGGGACATAAGAATTAATTGTTGCAGTGGGAGTCAGGGCTGCTCCCCAAGAAAGGGGAGGTTGGAAAATCTAGACCTTTTCTCTGCTGTCGTCTCTGAGGCCTTCATTTAGGGTGGCTGATGATGGCTTCCTGAATAGGTGGTTGGCTGTCATGGGAGCCACATTGCTTTTCCAGCCCTCCTAAAAAATCCCACTAGCATCTTGATGGCTTGTCAGTTCCTACAAAAGAGCACATGATATTTGTCTGGTTTCCTTGTTGTAGGGGTCATCACCAAAAGCCAAGTTTCAGTTGAAATCGAATAAAAAAATCTTTACAAATAAAAAGGTTTCAAAGCATAAGCAAGTGACAGGAAGCTGATGCAGTTTGCAGGTAATTTGTGTATGTTGATTTAAGGGCTAAATGAGCAACACCCACTATCAACTCCTGTCCTTCCACATTTGATAAAAACATTTTTTTTCCTTCTATTAAGTTATTTTCATTTGAAGTATCGACAGGTCAATATGATGTGGCTAGAGGTCAGGTCTTAGAGTAAGTGACCTGGGAAAAGAGTGCTGTCTCTTAACACAGACTGGTTCTGTCTAAAAACAAGACACAGAACAGCTGCTGATTTCTTCCTTTGAAGATGGAAATTATACTGTAAGTTATGAAATCCAGAAATCTTTTATGGAAATCTTTTAAAATAATACAGATTGGGAAAGGGTAGAATAAATAGGAAAAAAAAATCTTAAAGTTTAATGATATTGTGATAACATTTATGAACAATTCCTGTTTCTCCCTCAGTCAAAAGTTGTTTGAATTGTAGTTGGGGACTGAATTTCTAACTAAAACTCTTACCAGAATTTTAGGAGTTTAGTTATTTTTGAACTCACCCTTTCCATCCAGCATTTAACTTTGAATTACTAATAGTCTGCAGGAAAAGATTTTAGAACTCTACTGACCCTTCCAGTCAGTCTAGGGTCAGACCTCTAGCTCCTCATGGAAGTCAGCTTCACCTAACTTCTCCAGATGCTTGGGAGCATCTGGACTTTTATCTGCTGGCCTTTCCTAGTTAGTAGGAAATGACTCCTAGTTGGAGTAATTCAAACCTGAATTCAGATCCTTAATTAGTCACATTATTCTGAGTGATTCCAATATCTCTCTCAATCTCAGTTTTCTCAAGTGTAAAATGGGATTATTTTAAACACTCAGGCATCATTAGATCATTGGGAGAATCAAAGGATAGTTATGGAACCTAGCAGAGCCCTCAGATATTTATAAGTTCTCCCTTCCTTTTGCCTCTTGGCCAGTGCTCACCTTCTCTCCTGACCCTGGATGTCCCAGATCATTTCTGTTATGGCCTCCTCTTGTGTGCCAGGTCATCATTGATAATCAAGTGCAGCTTTCCTAGGCCTCCCATTTGCATCCCCAGTATCTTTTGGTTCCTCTGAAGTCTGACTCTGGAGACCAAGTTGTCTGATTGCAGTTGGGCAGCAGCATCAGTGCATGTACCGGGGGCTGCCAGGGAACAGCGAGCTGGTCCAAAAATTATTCAGGGGAAGACAATTGGGTGGTATTGTGCTTGGGAAACCACAGTGTACACTTGTTAGGATCTCAGGCCCCTGTCTGGCATAAAATCTCTTCCTGAAAGCCAGTTTTCCCTACTGTGTGCTTGTAGTGATTACTCTAAATGAACCCTAGAGCCACTGAAGGCCTGATCCATCTGTGCTGCTGCCAAAGTGTTGCCGCCATTTGTGTTTTCTTCTTCATGGTTAAGGAATTACCATCAGTCAGTTAAGAGACATTTGTTAAATGCCTCCATGTTCCAGGCACTGGGAACGCAAACCAAGAAATACTTCCTTAAAAGGGGCATGTGGGAACCAGGAATAGTCCTACGAACAAGGTGATGGACGCCAGGGGATTTGAAGACGCAGAAGTTTTAAGAAGTAGCACCATTGTAGTCCTTGGGGGACTTCCTATACAAAGGGACTCAGAGAGGAGATGGCATGGCAGCATCCATTGATTAATAAACATTTATTAAGGGCCCATTGTGCCAGACTGGTTACCAAAAGAAGCAAAAGACATTAAGCAGAAATAGCTAATTTATCAGGACCCAAGGATCCAGAGAGGCAGAGGACTGGCTGTAATGAGACTGTAAATGTCAGAGGGATTTGTTTTGAGAGACAATAGGGAGTCATTGGAGCTTCTTGAAGGAGAAGGGGTAGTGATGAGATAGATCTGTACTTTAGAAAAATCACTTTGGCTGCTACGTGGACATAGAATTGTTCATTCATTCACTTGTATCCCGCTCTTTGGGAACCTGTGGTCCACAGCAGGCCAATATTGGCCATTGGTTTCCTTGGCAAAGCTATTGGGGGGTTTGCCATTTTCTTCTTTCATTCAAACAATTAAGGCTCACAGGGTTAAGTGACTTGCCCCGGGCCACACACAGATGTCTAAGGCAGACCCAGTGCTCTTATAGACCTAGCCACCTCCTCGTGGATATAAAACCTCCCTAACTAAGATAGTCATGCTAATGAATGAAAAGGCTCTGTTCATGGATAGGATTAGCCAGCATTTATAGGAGACTTGGAAGTTATAGCATTCCAGCCTCAGAACAATTTTAGGTGCGAGGGGCTATCATTGTAATCCCCTTTTTATAGACAGGCAGAATTAGAATTCAGGTCTCTGACTCAAGATCCAGCATCCTATTTATTCACTAGAACATATGTGACTTGTATGGTTGCAAATAACAAAGTTTATGTCGGTTGAGGCGGGGCAACAAGATAGTAGCAGTGAGGATTTGTGTGGAAGCAGCATGGAGAAGGACTGAGAAGAGGTGAGGAGTTTAGGTGGTGAAAGCAAGGAAGCCAGCCCCACACGTGGGAGACCTGTGCTATGAAAGAGAGAATGGTGTGGACCAGAGGCCAAGTCTTGGGATGCTGGCTGGGCTGCTATTGGGCTTGCATGTGGTGGAGGGAGGGTCCTCAGAGCTTTGTCTGGCCCTCACCCAAGTGGCCCTGTAGAGATGGCCGTTCCTGTACCAGCCCTCACACATCCTGGATTGGCTTATGCAGCTTTCCCTTTTCCTCTTCCTTTATCCTTCAAACCTCCTCAAAACACTCAAGATAGTAGTCTGTCCTTTGAGCTGGTGGTGTGTTGGGGGGGAGGAAGGGGGGATTTTTTTATTTTCTTATTTAATTCTTAGTTGCAAATTTTTTGTGGTGGCATTAATTTTTTATGCACTGGTGGTTCATGTCCCCAGCCAGACACTGAGTTCTGTGAAAGCACAAGCAATGTCTCTTACTTTGAATTTCCTAAAGATGCTGTCACAGTGTTTTGCAAATAATAGCTCAGAAATGTAACCCCAAGAGTTACAGATTTTCAGGGTTGTGGGGGGCCTGGTAACCATCTAATCCAACCCATAACTGAACCAAAAAACCCTTCCCCTATAACACACCTGGTAGGCTTGAGGCACCGGAACCAGGGATGGCTTACTTGCCTCCCTATGGAGAGAGTCTGTTCTACTTTTGAATAACCTCTCATTTTGGGTGGAGATGTTACTGTTGTTTGGTTCTTTCCCCTAAGCATCACAACCTGATTTGTCCCTCTATGGTCTCCATGCATTTCTCTAGTTCTAGTCTCCAAGATCAAGGGGAGCCAATCTCATCCTCTCCTCACCACTCCTCCATTTGAAGACAGCTATCCCAGTTCCCTAAGCTCCCCATTCTAATTTCACCAAAGCTAAACTTTCTCTAATTCCTACAGCCAATCCTTACAAGACATGAAATGGAGGCTCTTCAGCCTCCAGGCTATCTTCTGCTGGATGCTCTCCACCTTGTTCTTCCAGGAAATGTGATAGCCAGAGTAGCAGCAGACCTCCCCAGGCGCCTAAGATTACATTTTTCCTGCCATTTCACCTGCTGACTCATGTCTAGCTCACAATTTACTGAAATCCCTCCATTTTTTCCAGGTGAATTTTTCTGTAGCCCTCCATCCCCTGATTCCCAAATTCTGCTTGGGATCCCTCATCTCCTCCCTTGGCGACCCTGTGTGTTGGACATTGGACATTTAAAAAGATGATTGTGGCAAGGAGTCCTGAGGCTTCCTCAGGCTGCCTGACACAGACAGGCCCAGTAGAACCTTGCCTCCTTTCAGTTCTGTGCCATCTGACAGTTGGGTAGGTGTGCCACTCGGCGGTGTGTTTAGTCAAACTGTGGATGGGGTGGTTCACTTGTGGCTGACTCTTGGTGACCCCCCACTGAGGTCCAGGGGCTTTTTTTGGCTGAGGTCCTGGAGCTCTGTGCCCAGGGTCAGACTAGTAAGTGGATGAGGCTAGATTTGAACTCAAGTCTTGCTGACTGCAGTGCCCTCCCCTAGTGCTGTGCCCCAATCCCAGCAGTAGGCCCTGCTCTGTGGGCTCCCAGCCCCCAGATGAGTCCCATTCGAGCAGGTGGCTGGCGCTACATGCTGGGTCCCATAGAAAGGAGGCCCTGCCAGCAGTACCTCTCCAGCTCGTGCTTCCCTGTCATGTAGCTCACCTCCCTGCTTTTCCAAGACCAGGATGAAGGACTTGAGCAGATATTGTTTCAAGGCTGCAGAGTTGCCTGACGTCCAACGAAGGGGGCCGGAGCTTAGGGGAGGGGGATGTGGAGCCAGCCAGCTGCTGGGAGCCTTTCTCATCCTCCGACCCTCTCCCGGGCCTGGAAGAAGAGCTCCTTCTTGGCCTTTGGCAGCCCTCCGGGGCAGGCTGCTAATTTCTGTGGCCTTGCAACTCATCTTCCACAGTCCTCCCATTCTTGTCTTTCTGGCTAATAATTGTAGTTTGCAAATGAAAATCCTGAATTTCCAGGGGAAATGGTTACTAAGCAGTGAAGTCAGCGAAAACTTCATATTGGAAGACGTAATAATCGAAGGTAATACTGAATGATTATGTTGTTCTTCACTGAGAAACCTTCGTTTAATCCTCGTTTTCCTCAGCAAAAATTAAACTCCCTTTTCTCTAGTGTCAGATGTAGCTCCTACATCCCTGAGTGAGAATTGTAAACGGGGACTGAGACTATCTGCTCCCAGCTCCTTCATTTTATAGGGAAAGAATCGGAGTCCCAGAGGTCGGCCTCAAAGGCCCAGCATGGGTGACCAGCTCTGTGGGCTGGGCCGCCCTGCCCTCCCACCCAGGTGTTTCTGGGCCGCCCCAGGAGTTTTCTCCTATTTAATTTGCATCTGCCCTTTAAAGCCCAACTCAGACGCCACCTTTTTTGATCCCTTGCTCGAGATTCCCTTCTCCCTACATCTTTGAATCTAACTCTGCCTTTAAATGTGCAATTCCATGATAAAAGGAACAGTGAGGTCTTGATGTCAAATGATCAAAATAGTCATTGGCGCTTGTACTTGTGTCTTATTCCCTTAAATGTAAGTTTCTTGAGTATTGTGCTTTTTATCTAGTCCAGCATCTATTAGTGTGCTTATCAGTTTGATTGATGCCCAGTTGTTGTATTGTCTCTGTAGGTGTGTGTGTGTGTGTGCGCGCGCACGTGTGCACGTGTGCATAAATGTCTCCCTGGCCCTGTCAGTGGGCCACACAGGCTGAGGACATGGCCAGGTGCTTTGTGGCACCCACAGTGGGAGTGCCTACTTCCTTTCTGGAATAAAGCCTTTGCTCTGGGGGTCTCCTGGAGGTTGGCTGGAGTTTTGTTTCCCCTTTGCTTCGAGGAGCCTGAGGGTGGGGTGCTCCCCACTGGCCCAGGGACTGAGGCTGAGAGGCAGACTGTCCTGGGCCTGCCCCTGCTTACTTGGGGGGTATTTGGGCCCGGCTGCCCTGGAGAAGCCTGTGGCATTGCCATGCCAGACAAGTGTGTGGCAGCCCCAGGAGAGTGGGGGCATCAGGGTGTGAGGAGGAGGCAGGCATACCAGAGGTGTGAGTTTCCTGCCCGGCTGCCTGGCAGATGGATGGAGAAGTCAGGAAAAGCGAGTTGGGGGGCACACATCGGGCAGTGCCAGTGGGATCAGAGATGGAGACCCTACCAGGGTCTCGCCCACTTCTCACAGGCAGCTGGAGGATTCCAACGCCAGCACTCCCAACGGGAGAGCTCTGGGCCTTTTGTTCCTGTTGGCCCTTGTTTGGGTTCTGGATTTCTGCCTCCCTTTGATCTTGCAAATGCATTTTGCCAAGTCACTGTCAGCGTCTCCAATGACAGTCTGAACACTAGCAGGCCATCAAATGGACAGTCAGAGTGAGCCAGGGCCGCCTCTCTGCCTTCCGAGGCTTGTCAGGCAGTTAGGAGACTGTCAGTGGGGGTACCTTGGGGGCAGCTCAGAGAGGAGCTTGGGGACATGGCTATTACTCTAATTGCAGCTACCCAACCGGCCATATTTGGATCCCCAGTTAAAGGCATCCAAAAAGGGAGTACTAGGTATGGGGGACAGCCTGGGCAAAGACATAGGTGGGAGAAAAAAGAAGAGAATTTTATTAATTGACAGGCTTACATGGCATACTATCACATAGGATAGTAGTCCCTCAATGCAGAAATAACCCTCAAATGAACAATGTTTTTAAATGGTGAAGGAGATAGCTTCCAACTTTTATATTTTAAGAACCAATTTATTTTAAAGCTGGAATCATGAATTTATGACCAAAGAATCAATTTTGAAATATATTTTGTTAAAAGTTGTTGTCTGAAGACAACTCTGAAGGACCAAACCTTTCAGATTGGCTAAGATGACAGGAAAAGATAATGATGAATGTTGGTGAGGATGTAGGAAAACTGGGACACTAATACATTGTTGGTGGATTGTGAAGTGATCCAACCGTTCTGGAGAACAATTTGGAATTCTGTCCAAAGGGCTATAAAATTGTGCATTACCTTCTGTCCATCAGTGTCACCTACTGGGTTTGTATCCCAAAGAGATTATAAAAGAGGGGAAAGGACCCATTTGTGCAAAACTGTAGTAGCCCTTTTTGTAGTGGCAAGAAACTGGAAAATGAGTGGATGCCCATCAATTGGAGAATGGCTGAATAAATTATGGTATATGAATGTTATGGAATATTATTGCTCTGTAAGAAATGATCAGCAGGATCAGCCTGGAGAGACTTACATGAACCGATCCTAAGTGAAATGAGCAGAACCAGGAGATCATTATACACAGCAACAAGACTATATGATGATCAATTCTGATGGATGTGTTTCTCATCAACAGTGAGATGATTCAGGCCAGTTCCATTGATCTTGTGATGAAGAGAGCCATCTATACCTAGAGAGAAGACTGTGGGAACTAAGTGTGGTTTACAACATAGCATTTTCAAACTTTTTGTTGTTGTTTTGCTTGCATTTTTTTTTCATTTTTTTCCTGTTTGATTTGATTTTTCTTGTGCGGCAAGAGAATTGTATAAATATGTATGCATATATTGGATTTAACAGATATTTTTACCATGTTTAACATGTATTGGGTTACTTGCCTTCTAGGGGAGGGCAGGGAAGGGGAAGGGAAGGAAAAATTGGAACACAAGGTTTTGTAGGGGTTAATGTTGAAAAATTATCCATGCATATGTTTTGAAAATAAAAAGCTTTAATTTAAAAAAAAGTTGTTGCCTAATTAATAGCCTCACAAACTATAAAAAGCTAAAATATAAATATCAATATTTAAGTCTATGTCATCATAAAGATAAAAGGGAATTTAATGTTGTTTCTTTTGGGTAAAAATTTCATTGAGAAATATTTCATGAACTAGTAATACCTTCCCCCTCTCTCACAATGAACTAACACTAGGAGATGGGATAAATTTTAATTATGCTTGTGATTTTTTTTCTTTGGCTCTCCCCTATACCTGGTACTCCCTCTTTGGAATTCTGACTTGTCCTCCAAGCTCAGTTCAAGGACCATATTCTAAATTGGAGCTTCTTAAACTTAAACTGAAAAATGTGGCAAGAGTGAAAGGCTTCTGAGCACAACATGCAAAAACTAATTTAAAATCAAATGTGCCATGAATTCGAGGTGGAAAATGTAAACTTTTGTCAATCCCTTTTCATCTTGTATATTTTATAAATATATCTTATATTTTATTATATATATTTTGTTATATTTTATAAATTTCCAGTGCTCTGAGAAGTCACCTTTTATTGAGGGGTTAGAACTTATGGAATCAGAAAGATTCAAATGTTCAAGTATTGCCATCAGTATCCTGTGATCCTGGATATTACTTAAGTATCTCAGAAAAGGCTCTGCCCTCAGAGGGCCTATTGATCTGATCTAAATCTGAAAGGAATTTCTACATTAGAAGTCCAGATTCTTGTATATATCAGCTTGAAGCTGTATTTTAATGTTAACAAATATTTAGATGGCTAAAACAGAGGTTCTTATGTAAAATTAATGTTGAAGGCAGAAATATCAGAATTTTTTTTCTCATTTAATTTCTCACCTGATCATACATGTTTCTGTCTCTTTTTCCCTTTTATGAAGCAAGATTTATGGCATATCCTTTGTAGATTGTATATATGCATCCATTCCTTTTCTAGAACAAAGTCGTCAGAGTTTAAATTCAGTGAATCTAATGCTTTGATGAGAATACATTCATTGCTTTTATAGGTTGTGTATTATACTTTGCTTTATACAATCAATGCATTTTAAAAGACAGAACTATTATTTATACAAAAGGTTACCCTTTATGGAGAAATTGATTTACTTTTTTGCCTGTGTTACTATGGAAACACTATTAGCCTGTCCCTAGTGGAAACTGAAATTTACATTTAAATAGAGACATTTTTAAAGGTAAAGACAGTAGGAAAATGTAATTTTTCTTAGAAAAATCTTAGGCTATTTTATAGACTGTTTTTAATACTTAGTATGGGCATGGGAGACAATGAATGCTTAATAATAAGTGACCTCTAATTTTATTCAATAACAGGAGTGTGAAGGTACAGACATTCCCTATTCAGTTTATAGTAGAGTAAAAACTAATTTCAGACTTGCTATGCTGGACTGGTGATAATAAGAGTCTCATTAACTTTAATGGAAGTTTTTCCTGTGCGTTTGCATTATATGGGAGGGATGCATTAAACATTTTAAACTATTCTGCTGAATATAATTCTTATTGGAGTTTATGAGATTTGTGGGTAGCTTATTCTCTTTAAGGGATCATTAGTCATATGGTTTTGTCATATGCTTTCTGAACATCTTTGTTTCTTTAGTTATTATTTTACATGCCTATATTCCAGTTATTTATCTACTTAAGCTCCATTATGTATGCTAACAAGGTGAGGGTGCAACACTGGGGGCAAGGGAAGCCGGAAGTCAGACTTTGAAGAACTCAGATACCATAGCTGCTGTCATCAAAATTGGGCAGATGTGGACCATGGTGGAGTTGTGGGGGGACAGAATGAGGGGGAAAAGGAGATGGGGAGGAAGAGGAGAGAAGGGGAATAAGGAAAAGGGAGAGGAGGAGGAGGGAAGGGAAAAGAAAAGGAGAGCAGGGGCAAGGGTGTATGGGGAGGGGAAGGAGACTGGGAAACTAGGTTGTGTTTTGAAGAAAACAAAAAGACCCTATCATTTTTTCAAATGAAGGATCCTATTTCTGGATTGACAGACAAAAAACACTGACATTCCTATCTCCACCCTCAATTAAACATTGTTCTGTCAATCAGAAGCCTGAAGGCTGTCCTGAAGGACCTTGATTGAAGGGGATGAATCATTTATTAAGACCTTGTTGTGTACCAGACACTGGTTTAGGGATACAGAGAGAAGAGAAGCTGGTTCTTGCTCTTCTGGAGCTCCCATTTAATGGAGGAGACCTGGGAAAAAGCTCCAAGTCAGATGGAAAAGGGTAGATGCAGGGCAGAAAACAGCAGATGGAAAGGCCTCTTGCTTAGCGTCAAGTCCTCCAATAAAGTCACCTTTATTTCTGATGCAGAACTATTGAATGGGGTCTGGAGGATGGAAGCCTGACTGTCCCCCCAGGGTTTGTGGGCCAGGGAGCTGCCTCCTGTGTCTGAGGGGAGATGGTGGCCTAGGCTTTGCCTTTTGGGTGATGCTGGCAGATTGCAGTGGGTTTGTCGTAGCTGCCACTTGGCTTTTCCTATTTGCCTTCTGGGGACCCTGCTCCAGCTTGGCTGTCCGGCCTGCCTTGGGAGGCATAGAGCTTCCATTCTCTCTGTTGGCAGACACTGTATCCACTTAGGTCTATGTAGAAGAAAGAGAAAGTAGTTTGGGCAGGGGGGAGTGGAGCAGGAAAGGCTTTGAGCTGAAAGGAGAGCTTGAGCTACATGTTGTGGGAGGAAGTAAGGGGTTTTTTCAGCCAAAGGAAGAGAGGACAACAGGTGCAAGGAAGGCAAAGGTAGATGAGGTTTGTGGGAAGAACATCAAAAACAACTCATTTGATTTTGGATCCCAGAACGTGAGACGGGGCTCATGGAGACTGAAACTGGAATGGTAGGGGGGAGTTGACTTGGGAAGGTCTTTAAAAGCCAAAATGTAATCTCAAAACTAAACATTTTTGTAAACTCAATATTTAATAGTTTGGTGATGTCATGCTATGATTCATGAGATGTTAGTTAACAAAGAGTGCATAAAAGATACATTTTGGACCTATCAGAAAGGGGCAAAGATGGGATGCTCTTTGAAACCGAGAGTAAGTACTTTGGTAATTTAAAATCATTTTTGAAGTGTTTTAATTATCAGCTTTATATTAAACACTTTGTCACTTTTGAAAATTAAAAATGAGGGCGCAGCTAGGTGATGCAGTGAGTAGAGCCCTGGAGTCAGGAGGACCTGAGTTCAAATATGGACCCAGACATTTAACACTAGCTAAATAAACACTAGTTAAGTGACTCTGGGCTGGTCACTTAATACTGATTGTCTTAAAATAAAAGTGAGTAAAGATAAACATCCCAGCCCTATTATAGCAGCGGGAAGAAAAAGCTTCCTCCTTTTCCTCTCCATTCTCCCTCCCTCCCCCCTTTTGAATGGAAATGCTCTTAAGAGTGATTTAGTTTGAGGCTTTTTTAATCTTTTTCTTTTTATTATTTTATTACTTATATTTGTAGTGACAAGTACATGAAAATTCCAAAACTTATTTGTAGATTTGTCTGTGAAAGGAAGAAGTTAAATCTTAAAATTTTGATTTAAAATGGAGAATTTGCTCACCATAAAATAATGGGAAGGCTATTGGGAAGCATTACAGGATTCATTAAGACAGCTGTGTCTTTTATGTTAAATTTGTAGATTTTCTAAACATTTTTTAAACACTTAAGCTCATTTTTATAAGTATAGATTTATTTCACTAGGCTAAATTTCCACAGCCAGGAAATTCTTCTAAAATACATGGATAATGCATCTATAATAAGTTCCATAACTCTGAAAATCAAAACAGGTATAATCTGGTGGGGGGAAAAAAAAAGAAAATGAAGGAAGTAGTAAAGTAAGAAAGAGAAATTGAAAGAAAGAGAGGGTAACCTGAAAAATGAATTATTTCTCAAGTCAGGAGTAAAAAATTTCCAGCCTACAGGCAGGATAAGGCCTAAGAAATCTCTGGCTAAAGCCACTGCAAGTGATGATAAACTGAAAGCTGAGTATGGCAGTCTCTCTCTGCTTAAGTTCTATAAATTGATAATTTTGTTCATTCTACAAGTGATGTTATAACTATCCAAATAGCCCTTGGCAGAAAGAAGGTACCCCACCCCTGTAATGACTATGGTCTGGCCTTTGTAGAATTTTGCCCACAAGTCACTGTTAAAACAAGAGAAGAATTTAGGTTACTTCTGGGATATGGAGAGCAGAGATTGGGCTTTGGTGAAAGTTAAGTATGTAATAAATTCAAGGGTAGGATTACCCAAGTAATTAAAGCATAAGTATAGTGAAGTTTATTTTTATGTTTGTCTTCTTAAGTGCTCTAATTCTCTATTCATGTTGGACTGCAGTATACTATTTGATGTTTGTAAGACAAAGAATTGGACACAATTCAGCAAGCTATATTACCATTGCTTTTTCTTTGTATATTGTTGTTCTGGTTTTAAGACTTGTTGGGTTACTAATTAGAAAATTAATAATTTTATTTAGAATTTTTTTCATTAAAGTAAGCCTTTATTTATTAAGTACCTGCTATGTCCTGGACATTGTGCTAGGAATTATACTTTATAACGTAATTTTATGATTTTTATTTTTTATGTTCATTTTTCCCCCTAACTGTAGAACTTCCATATTCTAAGTTATTTAAAAGCCCTTCTTAAAAGCCCTTTAGTCACATTTTGAAGGAAAAATCTGATTTGGAAGTCTAAATTATACCTTAAAGGAAAAAATGGAACATCTTTGCTGTATTGAAAAGAATTGGTTAGATTGGCTTTTCCCATTTATTATTGAGTAGAAAACATTGTATAGAATATGTTTGCCATGATGATAAATAGATGTGTTTTGAGTTGAAAATGAAAATTTCTTTTTGGGAGTGACCTGTGGAAGCTACCTGCCACAGTGACTTGGAAAGCTCAATGGGTCACTATTCCGCTAGAGGCAAAACTGACTCTAGCTCTTTGGCAAGGACTCTGTGACAGGATAGGCTCAGTGGTAACAACACAGTCTTTAGGAAAAAAATCAGTCATTTTTATCATAAAATTGGTCATTTAAATATTAGACAGTTGCATCAATTTAAATTTTCGGTGTTTAGACATTTGTAGAAAGAATTAAGAAAGGTCCTTGCAATGAAGCAATTGCAAGTATTTACTTATAAGACTACCCCTACCAATGGGAGACAAATGATAAAAGAGAAGGAAAAAGGGTAGCTTTTTTTCTTTCTTGTTCTTTCCTGTTCATTATTTAGCTAATCTGAACTAAGGTGACTTTAATTGCTAGAGGGAAAAAAAAAAAGCATTAGTACTTTCAAAGTCAGTATTCAGTAGATATGATGAGCACCAAATCATTTATACCATGAAAAATTGTCTTAATGGACAATGAATGGTGCGACAAGCCTTTATTGATCAGCAGTTTACCTGTGTGCCATCACAATATTGATGAATTAAAGCACCCAGTCAACACCTGACACCTAAAGCATGCCTATTAGAGGAAGAGATTGGAGGCAGTTACACTACATTCAACTGACCTGCATTCAAATGAGCTAAAAAGAGACAAAAGAAAAGAGCCCAAAAGCTGCAGTCATCAGCAAACACTTTCTGTCCTTGCCAAGTAGGGAGAGATGGCAGCCAAACACAACGCTCATTTAGAACATAAACTCATTGGCAAAATGTTATGGAAAAGGCAGTAGAAAATTCTAAGCAGTTCCACTTTGCAAAATAGTAAAGTAGTAAAGAGGAAAAACACATCTATAGAAAGCTTTGTGGGAAACTCAGCTTAGCCACATCACCCCAAGATTGTTTATTAGTGAAACTGGGAGAATAACAAATAAATGAAAATGGGAACAAATCTGCCAATAATCTGATAGCATCTAATTTTCATTTATGTCCATGAAACCACTGCACTCAACTCTTGCCAACTTAGTCTTTAATGTGCTTGCTGTTTCGGAAATAGAAATAGTACTGAATAAGATGAAACCAGAAGAATAGTCAGGATAGACTGGAGTTGAATTGACTTTCTCCCATGCCTGAAATGGATGTCCTTCTTCCCTCTGCTTCAGAGTCCCTCTCTGACTTAATAATGCAGCTCACATACCACCTTCTCTATGAAGCCTTTATTGATGCCTCCAGGGATTAGTGTTTTCCCTTGCCTAAGCTACCTAAAATTGAACTACTTTGCATTAATTTCTGTTTATTCTTTTGCTTTTTATAATGTGTTTGCAGCCAGCATAAAAGGGAAGGAGGATGTGTTGTTTCCACTGAGCCTGCCCTGTCACACAGAATGCTTGCCAAGGGGCTAGTGTCAGCTTTGCCTCTGATGATGTATATAGAAGGGCTCAGACTGATGAGTGTCTCCGAGAGCTTTGCCCTTATTACTTCATTTGCTTTTAGTTATACTCTGAAACAGCTGGTGCACATTGTGTCCCAGTTTTACAGATGAGAAAACTGAGGGTCAGAAAAGGGACTGACTTTTGAAGTCAAATGATTAGTAACTGGCGGAGCCAGGGTTAAAACAGGTCTGGTGAAGACTGTGGCTTCATGGGAAGAAGGCCCAGTTTGAGGTTGGTGGAGGACCTGGTTTAGATTTTGGCTCTGCCCCTTCTTACATGTGAGGCCTGTCTGGGCCTCTCTGGAAGTGAGGATCAGAATTGATGAATGAATGAAAAAGCATTTATTAAAAGCTACCATGAGGCTCCTAGTAAGTACTCGCAATAAAAATTATTATGAGACAATCCATGTTCTTGGAGAGTCTGCCTTCTAAAAGGAAGAAGGGGGAAGTCACAAAGATGGTGGTAAAGCCCTAGGACAAGCCATTGGCAGGAGCAGTGGGGAGACTGATCTGATTGGTTCCCCAGACAAGAAAGGGGAGGGGAGTGGTATTGGGAAGATGTACTTGGGTTGATGGCTTAACTAGGTGACTGGGGCAAGCCAGATGGAATGAAATCTTGCCAGTTAGAGGGCTAGATAATCTTATAAAGTCATTTAAATTTAAATTCTATGATGAATTTACAATTCCAAGTTCAGGGCTTCCCTCCTCCCCCCACCATCTTGGCCTGCTAAACATATCTTAGTGCATGGAATGACATCTTTCATACAACTAACTGCCTGAGTATCACCTTCAGAAATCTCATTCGGTATATTCTTCTTTATCACTGTTCTCATCAGTAACCAAAATATTTGCTGTGCATTGAGATGTATATATAGTACTTTTCTTTTTTAGTCCTGTTCTTCTAGCTTTGCTGGCATGAAATTGTGCTGAGTAAAAATGTCTCTTGGTTTTTACTTAACTGGAGAATATGGAGTTAATCAAAACATAAGTCAAAATTCCATATAGTCAATATTTGTTGATTGTAAATCTGAAAGATCTTATAATTATTCATGAGTATCTATAATTAAAGGGAATTCCCATGTGGTTTCTGAAAAAAAACTCCCACACAGTTCCTTTCTTAAGGATTGTAGATTGAGTTTAATCAAATGTTCTTTAGAATTCATAGTAGTACAATTCTTTTAATTTTGTTTAATGTTTCATTGTTCTATGAATGTGACTGAAATTTACAGACATAAGAACATTAATTACTCTAAAGTGAGTTCACAACATAATTGTATTTAAAACAATTTCTCTTGTATACAAAATATGAATTATATGCTCTATATTGAAAATGCTCACTAAATATCTTTTGTGAAAATTAAATTAATATTCTGTGATAGTAGAATGAAGGGAAGAAAAGAACTCTTGTTGGAAAGCAGGCGAGGAAACCTTGTTCTTTTGTTCCTGTAGAAACCATTTGGGTGGTATGGGCACACTGAATAGACACACACACACACACTCTTTTGTCACCCCTTCACTCTTTTTCTGAGAAGCACCTCAGATGTTCTTAGGGACTCTTTGTGTCCGACCTGTGGCAGAGCCTTCTGAGCTCATATTGGTCTGATCAGCCACAGTTGGACATACTGCATCTCGATTCTAACATAGGGATGTCATTTTAGTGAATGAAGGACAACAGCCAACCAGTCTTTTCCTGAATTCCTTCTTGAGCTTTATCCACAGGGGGAAAGACAGAAGAGCTGGTTTATCAGTTGTGTCAATCCTGAATCCCTAAAAGGCTTTCATAGCCCCAGGGATATGTGCAAGTATGGCCACACTTCCCAGTACTAATCTCTCTAATCTGAAGTAAATTATAAATTTAGAGAGATGCTTCATAGCCCTAGTGTTCCCCTTTTGCAATAATGGCAGGGCATGGGAGAGCTCACTAATATAAGCCCAGCCTATTATAATGGTGGAATTTGTTGTTGCTGACCCATTGGTTGTAGATCTGGAGAACTCATTTAAATTTAGAACTCCTGTCAGAGGTTTCTTTTGTATCTGTCTTGGTTCTATGTACCTAAAGAGTTCAATTTTAACTTGTAAACTCCCTGGAGGGAATTAAACCCTTTGGAAGAAATCATTCTGATTTCCTAGAGACACCCCCCCCCCAGTTATAGAAATGATTTCAGATTTTGAGGACACCTTCCATGAAAGATCAGCTTTGAAATATCACTGGCTTTGTTCCAGTCCAGCCCAATAGCATAGTAACCTGTTAGTATTGAATGTACCTTGCCTGTGACTGGGAGAACAGCAAGGTGCCCTTCATTTGGCATTTGGGATATGGTGTCATCTCCAAGGTCAAAAATGATTTTGTCTCTCATATTTGATTTCCTTTTGAGCCGTTCTCCAAGCCAGTTTGTTTCTTATGGCTCTAACGATAGTGAGAAGTTGGAAAAAATGTCCTTTTCAATAATGCCTGGGACCCTTTTGGATCATTTTAAGAAAGAGAAACCTTTACTTTTGTTGTCTTACTTATTGATAACTTTCTTTTGTTACATCCCATTAATTTTCCTATTTGTCAATTCTTGCTGGGTTCTTCTTGTAACAATGGTAACAAAAAGGAATTAAGCAAAACCATATGACAAAGGAGCCTCTTTGGTGGACCATGCAGCATTCCATTTCTGTAATTCCCTTCCTTCTATCCAAGAGGAGGGATATTTGATCAATGAGTTAAGTTAATCCTTTTTCTGTTCTAACCATTTGAATTATTGTAGTCATTCATGTGGTGTTTTCTTAGTCATATTCTTTGCCATGCATCAATTCATGTAAGTCTTTCCATGTTCTCTGTCTGAATACTTATTTTGGTAGTAATAGTTCATTATTCATATGCCACAAGTTGTTTGGCTTTTCTAAAATCAGTAGAAGTATATGCATATCTATGCTTGTCAATTGATTAAGATAATTAAAAAAAAAACTGGAAGCATTTGAGTATAAAGAAGAGGAGGGGATTCAAAATCTTTAACAGTTTTATAAAAAAAAATTTTTTTCAGTTAGTCAACAAGCATCGCTTATTAACACCTGCTAAGTGTCAAGATTACAAAGAAAGGCAGAAGCCCAAACAGTCCCTGTTCTCAAGGCCCTTGCAGTCTAAGGGGAGGAATACATGCACAAAAAAAGCTGTATATGGGATGAATTGGAGATGATCAACAGATGGAAAGCAAGAGAGAGAGATCTTGAAAGGCTTCTTTTAGAAAGTGGGATTTTAGCTGAAACTTGAAGAAAGCCAGGAGGAAATAAGTAGGGAAGAGAGTATACTGTGCCTTGGCAGAATGGACAGCCAGGTAAAATACTCCTTGCCTGGAGAAGTAAGGAAAGCAGTGCCATTGGGTTGGCCAGAGTATGTGAAGTGAGGGAGGGATTACAGCATGCAATAGGAAGGAGGAACTTAGGTTATTAAAAAGTCAAACAGCATTTTTTTTTAATATCCTGAAAGTGATAAGGAACTATTTATTGAAGAGGGGAGTGACATGGCCATACTTATGTTTAGGAAAATATATATGGCTGCTCTGAGTTGATGGATAGGTGGGTTGGAGTGGGAAGATTTATTGCAGATGTGAGATGATGAGGGCCTGGACCAGAGTGGGTCTAGTTAAACTCTGTAGATCCTTAGTTTGAGATGTCCAGGAGTCATTTGGTGATTCAGTACTGGAAGTATTGAGAAAGATTAGGCTAGATAAATAGATTTGAAAATCACATACATGGAGATAATACATGAGTACATGGGAAATGATGAGATTATCAAGTGAAATAGTATGGAGGAAAAAGAAAAGACTCAAGACTGAGCCATGGGGGATAACCCCACAATCATTGAGCTGACTTGGACAAAATCTAGCAGAGAAAGCTAAGAGAAGAGTTGGTCAGACAGGTAGAAGAACCAGAAGAGATCAGGATTTGGGGCAATGTGGAATGTTTGTTTTGTTTTTGCCCTGGTCACTGAGAAGTCTTACCTTTTTATGCAAAACATGTGAAGGAAAATGTGGCAGAAGGCATCTGAATGATGGAGAAAATGGAGGGCTAAGAAGCTCTCTAGGCAAATGGCCTTATTCAGTGAAATATAAGGCAAGGTTCTCAACTGTGAGAGTGGGGGAAGGACCTATGGGAGGTTTTGGAGGGGGCGTTAAAAGATTTGGACAAGCTGCTGGGATGAGTGGGACTGTGAATGGATCATGAAGATGGGAAAGGTTTGTGTTGCCACAGTGAGAGCCTCCCTAAGATTATGTAACTTCAGTTTATAGTGGCCTCCTTCTGCACCTTGCTTTGTTCAAAAACATGAGTAGGAGTGAAAGCAGCAGATGGTGGGAGTAATCTAAGGCTGAGGTTTTGCAGGGCAAAATTGTTAATGGGATAAGGAGCCAAGGAAATTTCGAGAAGATAGAGTAAATAGGAACTAGTTCACTAAAGGTTCAAAATGAGGAAGAAAAGAACTTGTCAGTGGAGGAATTAGAGGTCACAGTGAGGCTGAAGTCCAGGGTTTGAGGTTCCCAGGCAGAGGAAGAGGTGGAATGAAATCAGATTGTGATCAGATAAGGGGATTTCAAAGTTCATGAACGTGGAAGTAGAACAATTGTGGGCGATCTGTGTAGCTGAAAGTTGATCTGTATGTAAAATGAGACTCCTAGAACTCAAGTCTCACCTTTGACACTTAATTAATGCAAAACTCAATTTTCATCATCTGCAAAATAGAGATGAGGCTGGATAGCTCAAAAGATTGCTGAAAGCAGAATGTTTTGGGAGCAGTCATCATCCAGCTTTCAGGAATCTGATCTCATTGAATTTTTACTGTAATCATTATCACCTGATTTGATGCTAATACATTCAGTGGGACTTTGTCAGCTTGGGATAGATGCCAGGTAAGGACTTTTTCTAGACTTTGCCTCCAGGTGCCACTGTGGACAAACTTCTTGTTAGCAATCTGATTTTTCCATGGATTGGGGTTCATAGTTGTTTTATATTCCTGACTCACAAATGAACCATCACTTTTGGCCTAGAAGAAATTCTGAACTGCAAGTGGCATCCCTTCTCAGGGCTTTTAAAAGGGGATTTTTCCTTTTTTTAATTAAATCATACCATATTTCATTGTTTTAATTAAAAGTTTTCTCTTTGCCCTCCTATGATTCTACCACAGACAAGCAACAAAACAAAACATTTGCAATAAATATGTATAGTTAAGGGAGAGAAGTAGAATATATATATATATATATGTTTTAGTCTGAACTTTATTTTCATATTTCTTGTTGATTCTTATTTGGTTCATTCTAATTTTCAGGGAGTTTTCCTTGGGCAGCATTTGGTATGTCTTATGCCAAACTGTTGGTGCCTCTCAAATTCTTTCTTTCATACCTCTCATTTCTTTTCCCATATTTACCTCTAGGACTCTCATTTGATTTATAAAAACATTTTTAAACTTTTTCCTTCTTCTTTTGCTTTACCTCTTCCAAGAATTCTAGTTGAATTATTTGTTTGTTTGTTTTTTGGCCAGGCTGTATTTTTCTCTGAGGCATTTGTGCATTTTTTACGGTCATTCTATTCTGGCTTTGTGTCTTGAGGTTCCCTGACACTATACTTTATGGTGGAATTAATTTCTTTTCTTTTCTTTATTTTATTTTTTTTTTGGTCTATTAATTCTTCTATCCTACTTCATAACTTTAGACTTGAGGTGAGGGAACCTTTTTGATGGAGGGAACCTCTGGGCTGATCCTGTTGCTTCTTTCTTGAGTATTGTGTTATTCCAAGACCTCAGTCCCCCAGGCAGGGTGATTGGGAAGTCTGATTGCTGCCCCTGTATTCTGAGCTCTTTAGTTCCTGAGCTGGTTTTAGGGTCTGTGCAAGAGCAGACCCTGCTGGCCTCCTTCCCTATCAGGCAGCTGAAAAGCTGTATTGGTTCAGAATGGCAGAATTGCAGGCTCTTCCTTGGTCTGGGATTTCTACTCTGGTTATTCTTCTGTCTCCTGGGCCAGATGTTGGAAACAAGACCCTGCTCTGTGCTGGAGCTCCAAGCCCACTGCTGCTCTCGTGCTTGCTTCTGAACTTTCCCCTTTCTCGGTACGTGGCCCAGGTCCTTCCTACCGGGGAATGCCCCCTTGGGCCCAGTCATCCTCAGTCTGCCCAGGGTCTGATTTCAGACTGGCTACTGGGCCACATTAACTGTAGCTTGCATCTCTCCTGGTCACAGTCAGTGCCTCAGGAAGGATCTGTTGGTGCCCTTGCCCCTCATTGCCCTGATGTATGACTAAGGGGCTGAGGGGCTGATGCTTGACCCCATTCTCCAATGTCTGAAGACCTCACTTTCTGCCTCCCTGTTATGAGATAGACTGGACAGGTAACACACTGTGACTTCTCTGCATTTTCCCATCAGCATGGGACTTTGGATTCCTGAGTTTCCTAGGAAGAGTTTTCTAGAAGAGAGCTTGCTGTACTGCTTCTTAACATTCTGCCATCTTGGTTTTGGTTCTGTGTGTGTGTCTATATGTGAATGTGCATGCGAGTGTGTATGTGTATGAGAGAGATCTTTTAAATACCCTCAATCTGTCACCTCCTTTGCATCATATTTCATAAGGCTTTAGGATCAGAGCTTTTAAGTGTTTCAGATTTGTTTGTCATTACAGTGTTACTGTTTAAATTGTTAACCTGTTTCTGCTCACTTCCCCCTGTATCAAATGTAGTTCTTCGCAAGTTTTTTGAAGTTTATCCTTCTCATCAGTAATGTTATATTTATACATCATTATTTGTTCAGGCATTTCCCAATTGTTGGGTACTTGATTAGTTTTAGCTTTTAAATCATAAAAAGGACTTCTAGCAGCGATTTTGTATACAAGACTAATTGTCTTTCTTTAAGCTCTTAGGGGTATAGACCTAGTAATGGTATGGCTGAATTAGGGGGTGTGTAGTTTGATAGTGTTGTGTCTAGTTCCAAATGGCTTTCTAGACTTAGGTTGGACCAGTTTGTAACTGTGTCTACATGTGCCTGTTCAGAGTAGATCTCTGGAACACTCCACCATATCCTCCACCCCCTGTGAGTATAGGGGTCACAAAAGGTGGTCTGAGTATAGGACTTGTCAAATTAACCTTATAGTCCCTTGTCATCTCAACTATAATTGTTAATAATAACTGTAGATATTAATGTAGAATTATTAAGAATAAAAAATAATTGTATTGTAATTTGAAGAATGCTGTCCTTGAACTTATGATTTGTAAGCTCAGTTATACAGTCATAAAAGAAATTAACTTTTAAGAAAAGTCTAATGTTCTGGCCCCAATAATTCGTAAAGTGCTTTTAGCAATGATTTAATTATTTTTATACTTATTCAAGATTGGAAAGTAATTTTGGGAGTAGCTAATGCATGCTATAGCATTTAAAATAACCAAGTATATGGAGATTAATTGAAATAAAATATAATGTCTCCTCTGCCGTATATTTTACTCTTGTTAAATTGTATGTGAAATAGGGTATTTTCATTGCTTAGAAAAATAAAGGAAAAGATAAATAAGGAGGTTTTTGAACCTGGAACACTGTCTACATGTCTCTGTTGCTGGTGGCCTACCATTGTCAGTACATGGCATTCTAATATCCTCTTTGACTCTTCTCCCACCCCCCACCTTGTGGAAAGATAACTCTCAGAGAGAGCTTGTAAAATGAGGCAGTTTATGGCATATAGTTCTAGTTGAGGGAAATCAGTGTTTCTCTCCTGGCTGTTGTGAATCTTCTATCTTGGTGCAGATGAAAATAGGAATGTTTGCCCTGAAACTCCTTAGGATGTTTTAAGAATCAGTTTTTATGGTGCTGCTGGAGAAGAAAAAGGCTTTTTGGTGCACTGGAAATCACATGTGAATAAATACGTTTCTTCTAGGGTCTAGGGGGAAATAGAATACCAATTCACCTTTTCTCCCCTTTTGACCTATTTTTCTTGGGCATTCATGGATTTGTGGAGAGTGTTTAATTACTTTGGTATGCTTTAAAGTATCTTGGGGAAGTGGAATGAAAATGTGCTTCTAGGCTGAGTTCTACCCCCATGCCCTCAAATATAGGATGAGACAACTCTCAGCTTAATACCTGAGTTATATATGATATCTAATAATATAATACATAATATATATGTAATATATATGATAATATAATAATATTTGAGTCAAATAATATAAGAATATAGCTGCTGTAATATGGGTGAAATTATATTATTATAAAATGAAATGTTTTCCAAAGTTTCCTAATTGTAAATGAGAAAAATTCTAAGCAAAATTTAATATAGTATAAAAAATTAAGCGAAATACAATTAGTTTTATTTAAAATTTTCTAGTGACACTCAGAAGAGAAGAGGATATTCTAGTTATGGGAAAGGAAGCATTTGAGTTACTAGAGATTATTTGAAACTCAGAATTTTATAGAAATTCATCCACTTTTACTTGGTGATAGTTTGGAAGAAACAATTTCTTTTATTAGAATAAGATAAACATGCTGTTATTTTCCTGCTCTAATGATAACATTATTTCTTTGTATGTATGAGAATGCATAAAGCTTAACATTTCCTGATAGAATACTTTTATTGTCCCTCTAATTTGGAATTTTGACCATCCAGTTCTTAGCCCTTTACACACTGAAGGGGGAGAGAGGAAGGGAAGGAGAAAAGGGAATAGAAGAAAAAGGAGGGAAGGGAGAAAAGTGGTAGAGAGAAAGAGAGACACAGTGAGAACATCCTAGAAGAGCATTTGTAGAATGCAGGATCCTTTGCAGGATCATTGTTGATGCCTAAATTAAGTTGATAGGGATCTGGGAGATTTCCTCGTTTATTCATTTGTTTTTATGGTGGAACTGAAACCCCAAGGAGTCAAATGACCAGAGCACAGGTCTCTTAGCTCAGAGCTAAGGTTTAGAGCATGGCCTTTCTTTCTAGGAGGCCTTTCAGGCCTGCTGCTTTTATATTCTGGGTACTTAAAGACCTTTTAGTCATTACAATTTTACCTTTAGTCTCTAGCTTGCTACTGTGAGTAATGGTACTAGAAAATAATGATCTCCAAAAGATTGTATGGAGTGAGGACTATTTTCTGAGTATTTCTGGATCTTCACTATTCTGAGCAATTGAAGTTAGCTCCTTTATCATGAGAAGAACCATAGCGCTCAGAATATTGTTTTGTAGCTTGCTTTTGAAGCATGACTTTATTTATAGTTGGAAGCTGATGACTTTTTCTGGACCCTGAACTTATATGAAATAGGTGCCTTTGATCAGGAGCACTTTTTTATCAAAAGCCCCTTTTTAGTTGAATAAATAGCATGACATGCTCGTAAACAATTCTTTTCTTTGTACAGATGGGTCAATTAATTTTTATTATTTATTTGCAATTGTGCTATGATCTAAATTTCATTATACCTGATTATGTATCCCTTCCCACAATCAAAGAAAGGCTGACTCCAAAGTTCCACCATTTCATTATAGGTTTTTGTTTTCATGATATTGAGGGCCATTACTTTGGGAAATATTCTTTAGGACCCTGAGGCCTCCATGATGAAGCCTCTTCTTTATTCTAATGTTTAACCATTCTGTGGAGAAAAGAAATATCACTTGAGTACAGTTAGTGGATGGGGTTGGGAAGGAGTAGCCTGTAGTTTGAGTGAATTTGAACCCAGCTCATTTAGATCTTTGGTTCCTTTAAAGGAAGTGCACATTGAATGTTTGATACCTCTTTTCACAGGGGGTTCAGGGGAGAAAGGGTGGTCTGTTAAGTGTGAAGCTCCTATTTGACAATCTCTACCCAGGAAAAGAAGGGAGAACATGTGGAGTATTTATTTTTGTCCCTATTGATGGTTATTTATCTCAACTTCTATATCAATTGGGATTTTTAGTATAGCCCTTTGGGCAGGGAATTAGGTGAGATCAGGAGGAAATCTGAGCTTCTTTTCTTGTAACTCTTGGCTGCAAGGATTAGTGGGAGTTGGAATGTTCCCACCATCTTAGAGGCAGCTGCTATTAGAACACTACTTACCAGTAACATTTGGAGGGCTCAGGAAAGAACATGGTACAGTGTAATTTTTTAATATTTGCATTAGATTTTCAATGCAGGCCATTTCCATTCACTTTTTGGGACTTCTTGGTTTTGCCATATAAAGTTGAATGTATTACAGTCAGGTTCACAATGATTTATTTATTTATATCTTTTTTTAAACTAGCATTTTATTTTTCTAAATTCCTGCAAAGATAGTTTTCAGTGTTCACCTCTGCAAAACCTTGTGTTCTAAATTTTTCTCTCTCCCTCTCCTTCCCCTCCCCAAGACAACAAGCAACCTGACAGAGGTTCTGCATGTACAATCAATTTTTAACATATTTCCACATGAGTCATGTTGGCAAAGAAAAATCAGAAGGGAAAAACCATGAGAAAGAAACAAACCAAACAAAAAAAAGGAGGAAAAATAGTATGTTTTGATCTGCATTCAGTCTCCATAATTCTTTCTTTGGATATGGATGCATTTTCCATCCAAAGTCTTTTGGAATTGTTTTGGATCATTGTATTGCTGAGAAGAGCTTTGTCTATTATAGTTGATGATCACACGATTTTGCTGTTACTATGTATGGTGTTCTGGTTCTGCTCACTTCACTCAGCATCAATTCATGTAAGTCTTTCTAGGCTTTTTGAAGTCAGGCTCTTTTTCATTTCTTATAGAACAATAGTATTTCATAACATTCATATCCTATAACTTATTCAGCCATTCCCCAACAGATGGGCATCCACTCACTTTTCAGTTCCTTGCTTTTACAAGGGCACATATGGGTCCCTTTCCCTCCTTTATGATCTCTTTGGGATACAGACCAGTAGAGACACTGCTGTATCAAAGGGTATGCACAATTTGATAGCCCTTTGGGCGTAGTTCCAAATTTCTCTGCAGAATGGTTGGATCAGTTTACAACTCCATCAACAATGTATCAGTGTCCCATTTTTCCCACATCCTCTCCAATATTTATCATTATCTTTTTCTGTCATCTTAGCCAATCTGAGAGGTGTGTAGTGGTACCTCAGAGTCGGTTTAATTTGCATTTTTCTAATTAATAGTGATTTAGAGCATTTTTCTTCTTGCTGAGGAGTCATGACTTGAAAAGGAGCCAAGGAAGCCAGGCAGTGGAGATGAGGACGGAGAGTTATTTAGATGTGGAGAACAGCCAATGAAATATCCAGATTTGGGAGATGGAATTTCTTATGAATGGGAAGAAACTTCAGAACCCAGGTGGGAAGGGGCTTCTTACCTGTACAGAGATTTGGAATGTCTTTTAAAGCACTGTCAGCCAGCCTGGTGCTAACCTCTGCACTGAGGATGACCAAAGGGGAGGGGGGCTGCTCTCAAGGAGCTTGCAGTCTATAAACATCCACAGAAAAATAAGCTATGCCTGGGATAAATTAGAGATCATCCCAAAAGGCTAGCATTAGGAAAGGATCCTCAAAGATGGTGACCCTACCTGAGATTTAAAGGAATCCAGGGAGGGCAGAAGAGAGGGATCAGGAGGGAGAGAATTTCAGGCATCAGGGACAGCCAGGGAAACTGGCTGGGGTTAGAGATGAAAGGCCATGGGGAGGAAGAGAAATGAGGGCCAGAGTTTGAGGAGGGGAATGAGGGTCAAGAAGACAGGAAAGATTGGAAGGTCCAGTTCTCAATGAAGTAATAAGAGCCACCAGAGTTGTGGAAGAGGAGAATGACTTGGATTTAGACTTGTTCTGAGAGTTATCATTAGCTTTCCTGTTTTAATTAACATAATAATTAGGCTTATCTAAACTGACTATCCATCTTCCTCAGGTAAAATGATTTTGAGACCAGGGTATTCCCTGGGTTCTTTCTAGTGGGTTAAATCCCTGACATCATCCAAAGCACTATGATTGTAAGGTACCAACATAATAATGTCTTAAATTTGTATTATATCGTCTTTAGGACGACTCTAACCCCATAAGTATATTGCTATTTGCCCTGACAATTTAAAGAGTAAGTTAGGGAGCAATCTCCATTTTAAGAACAAACATCAGTTTAAACCTGCTCAAAGATAAATCTTTGATAACCAGGTCTTAGAATCCAGATCTTCTGAACCTGTTTCTCTCTCTTCTCCCTCTTCCCCTCCATGAAGTTTTCCAGTTTTTAATATATTGGCCCTAAAAGCCCAGCTAAGATTTTTGGATATTGTAGTCTGGGATTTTCAGTGTGGTTAGCAGAGTCACAGTTTATATATTGTAGGTAGAAAATTGACATCTTAAATGAAATTTCATCTGTTAACATTATGTTATGAACTTTGGAGCTAGGTCCACTTAGCTTATCTAGACCTTATGGACTTGCATCTTTTTATTTTTCTCTATCTGTTTATTTTTCTGGGTCTATTTGATTTGGCACCAGAAAACATTCTTCTTAAAAGCACCCTCCATAAAAGTGTCCTTTATCCATCCTTATTTCTGCAGCACAGCCAGCATAGCCCTGTTATATGTCAAGGAAATGCTTTTTATCCAGAGAGCTTTGTGTATGCCCCCCCCCCGAAAAGATTAAAAATCTGACTTTTATTTTACATATTCCCAAAGAAGCTCCCCCCCAAAAAAAAAACTATAAAAATAATTCTGGAATAGAATGTTACCTTTATCCTTGTATTTAGAAGCTAGTATGTATTATGGGGCAAAAGGATTTTGAATTGGGCAGTTCTGACTTCCTTGGCCATCACAGGACTGATTCCTGGGAATCTTTAGCCCAGCGGCATTTGATGAAAATAATCTTAAAGCATTTTTGATGGAGGACGCAGTGAAGGTGGAAGCGACTCCCCTGTCGGGAGGTTGGGGAGGCCATGAATGCGGAACGGCCTCTTGGGTGGATTTTGCACCGGTAAGAGGGGGGGCTGCGGGAATCTGGAAAAGGGGGCTCTAGCTCTTGGTGATTGGACCATCAGAAACCGAATCTCGTTTTCTGTCTTGTGATTGGCCGACCTTTTTATTGTAATTTCTACAGAAACGGTGGCGTATTCTGCTGTTTCTTTTCCCCAAGGTGTGTTTTTGGATTAAAATTGTATTTAAAAAATAAAACCAAAATAAAAAAATTTGGAATTTGAGCTTTAATTTAGCAGGAAGCTTAATGTGGGTGCCCCTGCCTAGAACCTGATGCCAAGGCAAAAGGCTCCCTGGCATCCTGGGAGAGAGAGATTCCAGGGCGTGCCCCGACAGCCTTGAATCCCCAGCTAGGGACACTCAAAACCTTGATCTCCCCCACCTCCACCCCTCATCCCGCTCTCCTGTTATCCCCCCTGAATCATACAGATCTTGGGCATCCACCTGACCCCCCAACTGGGCTGGGCACTCTTTTCTGTCTCCCCGTTCTCCTCCCGCGGAAGGAGACTAAATGTAGCACTGCGGCGATACGCCGTCACCATGGTAGCAGTGGCGCGGGAGCGCAGGCGCCAGCCGCAGTCCCGCCTCCGCCTCCACCCTGTGGGGGCCACACGGTCTGCCTTGGCAGAGGGAGATGCGCCCTGAGCTGGGGAGGGGGGGCCAGTGATTCCTGGGCGTGGGCGGTGCGGCGGCGGCGCATCGAGGGGCGGCGGAGCGGCTGCAAAGCCAGGGTCATCCGGCGGCGGACCAGCCGCACCCGCAGAGCCTGGAGCTGGCGGTGAGAGCGGAGGCCTGCCCGAGGGACGCAGACACCAACTCGGACACCTCACGGGCGAGCAGGCCGGAGATGCTCGCCTGAGCTGGGCAAGCGTGGGCGCGGGCCAGTGCTCCCCACAGGAGGCGGACACCCCCACGGCGGGGGCCCATCGGGGCCCTCAGAGGCGGTTGGATGGAGCCGAGGGGAGTCGGGGGTCCGAAAGGATAGGAAGAGCCTGGCAGAAGCCCTGGAGAGGGGGCCGGGGCGGCCTATCCTGGGCCCGTCTTCCTAAGAAGGGTCCGAATGTGCTGGGAGAGTCCGGGGAGGGAGGGTGGGGGTGGGGGTGGGGCGGCGGTGGGGGAAGGGGCAGCGGGTGGGGGGGCGATGGGGGTGGGGTGGTATGTGCGACACAGGGACATACG
>JAJPUD010001970.1:327512-368960 GCA_023553655.1 Myrmecobius fasciatus
ACCCCAGACCGGGGCTGCCGAGCCGGGGGGTGAGGAAGAGGATGGAGATGGATGGTCAGTGGGCGCGGGGAAGAGGGGCAAGAGAAGCCAGCAGCCCTTCAGGGGCTCCGTGAGCTACCTCCAGTTTTTAATTGAATGTTCTTTAATGCTTTTATTTTTCTTTAATTTCTGAGCAGCTCTTGGTAGATTGGTTTCCTTTGCTTAGAGATCTCTGATTGGATTGCAGTGTTTATTTCAAAAATTGTATAAACAGAGATGGTTTCTTTTGGCAAAAGGTTTCTTTGTTATAAGAAATGAGCAGAAGGGTGAACGTCATGAGGTGTTTAAAGGGCTAAATGTTCTGTGAAGGAATCCTTTAAATTTATTTTTATTTTTCTGAATGTAATAGATCTAGAATTAAATTGTGGCAGCATTCTAATTATAACAGATCCCTTAAATAATTCTCAATTGTGTAAATTAGGTAAATTGAATTTATTTCCCTCTCTTCACTGAGATGATCTTAGCCTTTGAATAGAATACTAATCCAGCTTTATATTTTGAAGTGATTTCAAAAATGAACAAATTTGTGGTCTTTTGTTTTGTAATGATATCTGGTAGCTGAATGGATATTAGAAAATGTTTTAAAATGAAAATATTGATTAGTGCAGTATTTTATTGTTTACAGATTAGGAAAACATTAATATGTCACTATCATTGGCATTAGAAATTTACCAAATTTTGATATCTTAGATTTAATTTTCTTTTATGCAAATTTAAAGGTATTTCATGCTGAAGTAGTGTAAATGTATTATAGATAAAATAGATCCATATTGATATGTGTATATAATTTGGGAGAGATTTTTTTCAGACGTATTGTCCAATATGGGTATGAAGCTGAATATTGAATATTAGTTATAAGGTAAAAATTCATTGTAGAGTATGAAAATTATTTATTTCTTTATGCAGACCATTAGAATGTTGGTTGAAATAATGCATTTATACTACTTGGAGCATGACAGTTGTCCAGAACACCTTGGAAGGGTGTGTTGCTAATGTATCTGGCAGCATTTTCTTGGAAAATGATAATGTTACAATTTTTACAATGTACCAAATTTCTTTCAGATCTAAACCTGGAACTCAAGGCTATTCCCCAGTTTGTTTATGTGATAGAACAGTTTAGGTTAAACAATACAATAATCTGTTTTTCAGAATTCACTAATTAGTGCAGTTTTTTGGTTCGTTGTTTGGCTTTTTTTTTTTTTTTTTTTTTATTTTTTGGTTTTGTTTTGTTTTGTTTTGTTTTTGCAGGCCTATAAAGATTCAGTGGAAAATGATGGTCAAAGAGGGAAAATTATTAACCCATATAACATGTGATGACCCATCAAAAGTGATGACATCAAAAAATTAAGTGGTCTAAAGTTTTATATATATATATGTGTATAATATATATATGTTTATTTATAAATAATTATATATAGCATTTTGCACATGAATTAGGATGTATATGAATCCCTTAACCTTGCCATCATAATATTACTTCCCTTAGACCCCTTCCCACTCCTTTTCACACCCAAACTCTTAGAAAAAATCTATATATTCCTTGACTTGATGTCTCTGGTTCCATTTTGATTTTGCAGTATGACTTCCAACCACTGATTAGACTCAAATCATTCTCTCCAATTTTGTCAGTGATTTTTTTTTTATTTTAGTGATTTTTTTTTATCTAATAGTTTCTCATTGCCTCCAAAGGAGCTATCCTATATGCAAAACATTTTTTTAAACAAAAGCAGTAGGAAGAGAAAGACACTAAAAAAAGTAATTGAAAAAATTAAAAATATATGCTATATCCCTCAGTCATGGACCACCCATCTTGCAGCTTTAAAAAAAAAAAAGAGTAATGCTAATTTTTTGTAATTTAGCAACATGATTTCTTTATCACTAACTTTAGTGATCTTTTTTCAGTTCTCATCCTTCTTCAACTGAAACTGCTCTCTAGAATTATCAAGGAGTTCTTAATTGCCAAATTTCTCCTCCTTCCCTCCCTCCCTTCCCTCCCTCTCTTGAATTCTCTGCAGCATTCAGCATTCATCTCTACCTGGATATTGCTTCCTTTTTCTACACTGTATTTTTCTGGTTCTCTTCCTACCTATCTCAGTCTCCTTTACTATATCATCATTCCTGCCTTGGTCCTTAATTTTGAGTTTTCCATTACTCTTTTTCCTCCCTGCTTTCTCTTAGATATCTCCTCTGGGTTCAAAGAACACATCTATTGCCAATGACTCCCAAACCCACATTTCATCCTTCCTTCCTTTTTTAACCCTCACCACCTCTTCAGTACTCTGTTGTACATGAAAACTTGTACAAAATGAATTTATGATTGTTTTTCCCTACCCCACCCAATCCACCCCTCTTCCTTCATTTTACTACCTTTATAGCAAATCCACATGAATTCTACAAGCATTTGGAGGAGTTCATATTATGGAAGACTTTGACTGACTGCCATGGGTAGGAATTTGACCTTCTAATAGGTTATTGAAAGTCTTTGTGAATTCTTTAGTAGATGGGTAACATGATGAAAATGACTGTGGATTAACAATTCCTGTTCTAAGGGTGAGGCTAGAGGTGTGGAGGGAAGAGCATTAACCTTGGAGCCACAAGCTCTATTATCTCTCTATAAATATTTATCTTTTTAATATAGGTTATTGCCATGGAATGATTTTTTTGGCATATTTGAGATAATCTCAGTATCTCCTAAGAAATACATGCTAGTAGCATTCTGTTGTTAGCTAGGATAATACTATTTTGTATTCCTAAAAACATTTTTGCCATGATGAATTAAAATATCACATTTTAAATGAAGAAAATTCCTTCATAGTGTATAAAAATATGTAATATCATTCCACTAAAAATTGTCAGCTTGTTCTAGATTTAGTTAATGATTAGTCATAGATTTTACAGCATTAGAAGGGAATGGATAGATAATATATTCCAATCCCTTCATTTTATAGATGAAAAATCTAATTCTCATACTAATGAGAAGTAGCATTCTAGAAATCAGCATGATTAGTGGAATGTATAAAGATCTCTTGACTCCTTGTCTAACTTGTTTCCATGGCATTATTGGTATATGTAATCTGAAATTTTTAACAGAACTATTTTTTCATGCTGGGGGGGGGAAGCTTGTATTTTCTAGTGTGTTAAATGATTTTGGTACCATTTTCAAGATGTTGGTTTTACCTTTTGTGACAAGTTACAAATAATAGTATAATTTTTAAAAAATTAACACTTCATTATAGTTTTCACACTATAGAATCTTATTAAATAATGGCATATTATTTATCAAACAACTTACTAATTTACTTAGAGAACAGAAAAATGATTTGTTGTGTTAAAAATGCATGATGAATTATTGAAGATATATAACTATTACATAAGGTTTTAAGGATTTGTTTCTCAACTTATACTTATACTCACAGGTTCTGAAGTATATGGGTCAAGTTTCCCCAAACAAGGGTACATCTACTTCTGGGTCTTCTAGAAATACCTTTAAGGGCTTATAAAGGTGATTCTTTAAATGTTAATTGAATAGATCTCACATTCCCAACGTGTTCTCTACAATATCAGTCGTGAGGCACACTTAGTATTTTCTTTATATCATAGCTATCCTCTGGTGAGCATAGCATCTCATCATTTAACTACTTAGTTCCAAAGCACTAACCCTCAACACCTTATAGGACACTCTCCCTTCTACTACTGGGTCCCTGAGAAGAGTAGAGTCAAACCTACTATTTTTATTTATTTATATGTATATTCACACTATAGATTTATATATAATACTATATATTAGGGATATAATAATATCACTATTAGTGATATTGACAGATTAAATCAGATATTTATTGTCAAGGTTATTGCCTGACAAATAGCAGTCACTTAATAAGGGCTCGTTCCTTCTCTTTCTCCTTCAGCTTCATGTTGTCATTCACTAAGGCATTTGTCCCACTCAATTTACTTCATGATACAGCATCAGCCTTGATAGGAGCTGATGCCCCCTCCTTAAGTGGACTAGTATATGACCTTAGAGGCCTCCATTCTGGCCTTCCAAGCCCAGGATGGTCATTCTCAAATGTGTCTCCTGAGCATCCCAGCTCTTGGGACTAGTTAGTCTTAACAAAGGCGCTTGTAGTTATCTCCAGTGCTCTTGGACCTAAGGCAATGACTAACAGATAACAAAAGACAGTAGAAGGAGCCATGGGACCATCTGTTCATTAGCTACAGGGCAGGTGGAGGAGATAAGGCCTGAAGTCTTTTCTTGGGGAGGCCTACAACTATAGACCTTGCCTCCTAGCACCTCTGGGAACAAAGGCACAAGCCTGGTAAGTGTCATTTCAATACACCACAGATCATTCAACTTCACATCAGCCTTGTCACCACAACCTGAGTGGACTAGAACTATATGTACATACTCCAGAGGCCTGTGGAGGTCACACCAACTGCAGCATCTCTCATACTTATTGTTGGTATACAGGAGGTTGCAAAAGAGTACTGAAAATGTTTTGAATGATGTTTGCATCACTAAGATAAGAGCACACTCCCACCCTTTTTTCCCTCCAGTGATTAATTTGGAAAGGACTGTATATTTAGGTACATAAGATTCTGTTAAAGGAAGGATAGTCTGTATTATGGGGACTGCTCCATGCAGATTAACGAGGACAGTTTTACTTAGAATGGATGAAGGCACCTAATGTAGAAACCGTGCTTGAAATTCAGCTTGGGGAAAGAGGAAAAAGGTGCTTTTCATATGGGAGGAGTTTTTATTGTTTGTGTGTGTGTACACACACGCACAGCAATGTGTCAGAAGCAGCAAGAAGTAATTGGGAGCTTTGTCAGCCAGGATCTTGACTTGGTCAAACCTGAGCTTCAAGAATACAATTGAGTTCTATTATGTGGAGTGGGATGAGAGGCGCTGGAAGCAGAGACATGCTAATAGCCAATAAGCATCTAATAATTGTCTACTGTGTGCCAGGCGTAGCGCTAATAAGCACTAAAGTCACTGTATTCAAGGAGCACACAGTCTAATCAGAGAGCCCAGTCAGATAACTATGCACAAAAATAAATGGATATGGAATTAATAAGAGATAATCAACAGATAGAAGGTTTTAGCATCATGAAGGGATTGGGAAGGGCTTCCAGGGCTTATAAGGAAACTAGGAAGCAGAACTGAGAAGGAAGAACACCCTAGGCATGTGGGAACAGCCTGAAAAAACTCCTGGGAAGTCAGATGCTAGCATGCCTTGTTCAAAGAGCAAGGATAAAGGCAATGTCTCTGAATCGAAGAGTTGGGGGGAGGCAGAAGGGGGACCTCAGAAGTGGATAGATATTAGAAAAGGGAGAGCTGGAATATACATGAGTTTGAATGCCGCAGAGAAACAGCAAGTGATAGGGAATGGTTGGCATTTATTGGATCTGAGGTTGGTGTGGTTGGATCTGCACTTTAGGAAAATCCCTTTGGCAGCGAATAGAGGATGGAATGATGGTGTGCAGCAAGACTTGTGGTGGGCGATGGACAAACAGGCAGGCTATTGGGATGATGGTAGCTCTCAAGGGAGAAGAGATGTTAAAAAGGCAACACCATTAACAAGGTGTTATTAATTTTAACTAGGGCATATGACCCTGTGAGTAGAGGAAAAGGAGACGTGTGAGAGAGAAGATATACATGACTGGATTTAGAGTATGTATGAGATGCACTGTACATACATACACATACCTTTTATTCTTTGTTTTACTGGCCCATTTAAAAAATTTGTTTTCATTGATCTCTTTTGTTTGAACTTTGTGATACTCACTTAAATACATTTTAGAAATCTAAGATATTTTTAAAGGCAACTGCAAAACATCTTTAGATCTCGTGGTTAGCAACAAGATGATGCATGATACCATGTGAAACCTCTAAGAATAGTATTTTAAAAGATCTAGGATATTCAGCTGCTTAGTTGTGGGAGTTGAGTGAATACTATAAGTTGTTTTCTCAGACTTCAGTTAATTCTATCACGAAAGGGAGGGCTTTGGTCAGTGAAAGTTATTAGGCAAATAACATGATGGACCATTTGCAAAAGGAAATCTTTTGCTACAGATGCTCAGTTTCCTAAGGGCATTGAAATTGTTTTCCTTTCTAGAAATAGAAAAGAAAGGATATCCTTTTTTAATTTGTTTGTTTTTTAGATTTAAAGAAAAAACTATTATTCATCTATGTTATTTACTTTTGTCAGTCTTTATGAAAGTAATTACAGATCACACTACAAAAATATATCCAGAATTGAATACAAAAGATGTGGGTATGTATTGTCCTCTTACAACATGTAAGAGAATTTTTTCTCCTTAATTTCTTGCCCCCACAAATATCTTTTGTTATGAAGACTCTTTTGGTTTGAAAAATCTAAATATGAAAAATCTTAATGACTTTTTTTTGTCCACAGTAACTTGTAAATTTTACTGACATTATTATCAATTTCTCCATTACTTTAAGTCCAAATAATCAACAAATCACTAAATCAAGTCCTGAGTAGTTGTATTTGCCTATTTCTTTTTTTTTTTTTAGGTTAAATATGTGCAATCCTTTTGAACATATTTCCATAGTTGTCATGTGTGCAAGAAAAATCAAAATAAAAAGGGAAAAAACTACAAGAAAGAAAAAAATAAACAAAAAGATGAAAATATTATCCTTCGATCCACATTCACTCTCCATAGTTTTCTCTCTGGATGTGGATGGCATTTATCCCAAGTGTATTGAAATTGCCTTGAATCACTTCATTGGTGAGAAGAGCCAAGTCCATCCCAGTTGATCATCACAATCTTGTTGCTGTGTACAATGATCTCCTGGTTCTGCTCACTTCACTTAGCATCAGTTAATGTAAGTCTCTCCAGGCCTTTCTGAAATCAGCCTGCTTATTTCTTACAGAACAATAATATTACATTACATCCATGTACCATAACTTATTCAGTTATTCCCCAGCTGAGGGGCAGCCACTCACTTTCCATCAAGGAAAGGATATTCTTAAGATAACATTTGAATGTAAAAAAAGATGAAATAGAGACCAAATGCCTAATTCTTTAGTATAGATCTTAGTTTGAAGGCTTTTTTTTTTTTTTTTTTTTTGGCTGAGACAATTGGGGTTAAGTGACTTGCCCAAGGTCACACAGCTAGGAAAGTATTAAGTGTCAGAGGTCAGATTTGAACTCAGGTCTTCCTGACTTCAGGGCTGGTGCTCTATCTATTGCGCCACCTAGCTGCCTCAAAGGCTTAATTCTTTTGGTCTCACTTTACATGTTACATTTTTAAAAGGCTCTGATTTTAAAAAAAAGTCTAATTCAAAGATATATATGTGTATATACATAGTATGTAATATAAATATAGGTCTTCCTATCAGGGTGGCTTTATAATCTTATACCCAAAAGTAGCTACAGTTTAAAAAAAAAAATTAAGTGCTCTAAAATACATTTCTTTTAAAGAAAGCACTCGCAATGGATAGAGCACCAGCCCTGAAGTCAGGAGGGCCTGAGTTCAAATCTTGCCTCAGACATTCAACACTTCCTAGCTATGTGACCCTGGGCAAGTCACTTAACCACAATTACCTCAGCAAACCCCCCCCCAAAAAAAAAGAAAGAAAGAAAGCACTGGACTTGGAATCTGACTTTTGAGTGGTAAAGTTTTGATTATAAAACTGAAAATATGATTTTCTTATCCACATGATGCCCAGTACTTTCAGTTGAGGAGAGTTCTAATAAATTTAACTATAATAAAATGTTGCTGATTTGGGGGTCTGATAGACATTGATTGTGATGATAGATACAGAAAAGCTAGGGAAAAATTCAGCAAACGTTATAACTTTTTAAAGGCTAAATTTAAATGTGCTGTGATTTTTGTAATCATAGCCAGTAGTGTTTGATATCTTATTGGGTATAATGGAATAAACACTTGATTTAATCGTAAAGCATTTTTTACCCTTTATGTGCCAAACATTGTTCTAAGTCCTGTAGATTATAGATATTGTGATATAAATGAAACGATGCCTGCCTTCCTTACATTTTATCAGGAAACTTGCATACAAATAAAAGCATATCCGAAATATAAATTAAATAGATACAAGTTAATTTGAGAAGACAGAAGAATACTGGATAGCTGGAGGTTTGGCCCATTGTGGTATCATTCCTGCTGCTGGGAAGGCTGAAGTTGATGGATTACTTGTGCAGAAGTTCTGAGATATAGGAAGACTAAACAATAATCAGGTATCTACATCAAATACAACACCAATATAGGAAGCTCCTTGGAGCCCAGGGCCACTAGGCTTCTTCCCCGTGAAGGGACTATAACTGCTTTCCGTCAGAAAAAGTTGAGGCATCTGTGATATTAGATTGGACCCGAGAGTGGTTGTTATACTTACAACCTGGGCAAAAACCAGAGATTCACTCTCTCCTTTCTATTCTCTCTCCTCCTACCCCCAAACAAAGCAAAAAAAACAACAAAACAAAACAAAACAACAAAAAAAACATTTGGAAGGGAAATAAGGAAAGAGCCTTCAATTTAACAATATTTCAGCTGTGGTTTGAAGGTGCCAGGAATTCTACAGGTTGTGACAAGGTGGTAGAATATCCCAAGGGATGGGAGAAAGACAGAGACTGGGGGTGAAGTGTGGTATAAGGAAGAGTAGGCTGGCCTGAGGATTGTACTAAGGGGAGTGATGCATAATAACCCTCAGAGACCTCACAGGTTCCAGCAGAACAGACCCACTTGGGGATGCTTTCTGAGGCTCAGTTTATAAAATGAAACTTGCCTTGTTGTTTCCTTTGTTTGAGGGGGTGGTATCGGGATATATCTGTACATTCTCAGGTGGGTCTACTGAGTTCTTATTTTGTTTCTGTTTTCCCTGCCTAGGAGAATTCAGTGAACATTGGAAATGACAGAACAGAAAATAGGCAACAAAAAATTAGTGTCCTCTGAAGGAGAGGAAGGGAGGAACATCTAGTTGCTTTTAATAAAATTCATATCACCTGTCCCAGATGAACTTTTATCTGAATACTAGAGGGAAAATGTCATATATACATTGCTGACATACTGTATTGTAATTGCTGATATTTGAAGATTATGGAGAACAAGAGTTATTCCTAATCTAGAGAAAGATAAATATTCCAATTTTGGGGGGAGGGAGGGGAGGAATCCAGGGAAGAGTATGGAGTGTGAAAGCTTGTAGGATGATAAGCTTGATGTTAAGTCCTAGAAAAAAATTTAAAAAGAGGGATTAGAACAAAGATGATTTAAAAACATTGATAAAAGAATTTGGCATTCACAAAGAGCTAGCATAGCTTTATCAAAGACAATACCTGACCAATTTTATTTCTTTTTTTGGCAGGGAATATATATGTTACAAGATCTTAGCTAAGCATTTGGTAAAGTATTTCATACTATTCTTTTGGAAAAGATGGGTTAGAGATGTGGGAAACACACTAATACTGTTGATTGTATTTGGAACTGGTTGACTAGACCCAAAGTGTAGTTATTATTTATAACTGGTGTCATTTTAACAGGAGGCCTCCAGCAGAGTCCTGTAGGTATACATTTTTAACTTGGTGCTTTTTTTTTTTTTTTTTTTGAAATTACTTAGAAGAAAGTATAGCTCAGAATCTTAGATTTCCAGGTGACACAAAGCTAAGATTGCTGTTCAGTTGTTTTTCAGTTTTGCCTATGCTTGTTCTAGACCCCATTTAGGATTTTCTCAGCAAAGAGTCCAAAGTGTTTTGCATTTTCTTCTCCAGCTCATTTTACAGATGAGGCAATCGAAGCAAACAGTGTAATTTATCTAGGATCACATACCTAGTAAGTGTCTGAGACTGGATTTGAATTCAGGAAGGTGAGTCTTCCTTACTTTAGGCCTGACATTCTATCCACTGTGCCACCTGGCTACCCCTAGAAAGCTGAGATGTAGTTAACAACCTGCCTGGTGCTGTCAGGATTCGAATAGATTTTGACAGGCAGATCAAATATGATGAAGTACTCTAGAGATCGATGTAAAACCTTTCATTGGGATTCTGAAAATCATCTTGAGAAATACAAGGTGTTGGAGGCAAAGTCAGACAGCAGTTTGTTGAAATGAGAATAGAGATTTTAGTGGACTGCAGGTAAATATGTACTAGGAATATGCATTATTTTAGGAGTCACAGGAGGTAATGGGAGTCCCTTCTTAAGTCCCTTCTTAAAACTTTTTCCACTCACGACTCCTTTTAACCTGAGAAATTTTTATGTGATCGTGAGTATTATAGGTATATAAGATAGGTATGTTTATCAGAGACATTTCTTGTTAATAAGTCATAACTTCATGTTACCCCTATACACATTCAGTTATGAGACCCCATATGGGGTCATGAACCCCAAAGAAGTGATTGGCCCTCTGTATCTAGTCTTGGGCATTCCATTTGGGGAAAGACATTAGAAAGTTATTCAAGATCTCAGAAGCCTTTCAGAAGTAGTTGAAGGAAGTAGGGATGTTGAATATACAGGAGAAGAAAAAATTCAAGTATTTGAAGGTTTTTATGTGGAAAGAGGCTCTTTTTGGCTGCAGAACATAGAACCAAGAGCCATGTTTGAAAGTTAATTAAGAGGAAAAGTAAGTTTTCATGTCAAGAGAATGTTCCTAAAATTTAGAGCTGTCAAAAATCAAGTTACTTCCTCTAGAGAGTTGGCTTCTACTTGTTGGAAATCTTGAAGAAACTGCATGATCACTTGACCAAACATATTAAAGTGGGCATTTCTTTTTAGGTGTGAATTGAACTAGATGACTGTTAAAGAACCCACCAGAGGGGAGGGAGTCATAAAATGAGCAATAAGGGATAACAACAGGCAGAGACTGAAATTACCAGTGATTTCTTGAGGAAGGAAATTCAAAGACCTTGCTAATTTAAAAATAAACCAGCAAGGAATTATTAATGTCAGGAGGAAATATGACCTCTAGATCATCTAATAAACAAATTCAGGTCTCTTATGAATAAATACAGCAAAACAAAGGAAAAAGATTCCACAATTGTAGAGACAATACTGTGTGGAATTTGAGGAGAACATGGAACCACAAGGTAGTGTTCCAAAATTAGTTTGAGAGAAGTGAGAGTTGTGAGAACACAGTTCCTGAAACAATTGAAAGGAGAAATAATTGGCAGAAGAGGAAAATGCAAATTCTTAGTAGTAAGTCTCACTAAAGTAAGAAAAAAAGGACAACTGATTGAGAATGCAAAGGAAGAGCCATTGGAAGAGATATAAAAAGCAGTATAGCAGTAAGAAAAAATGCTTTCTATTAAAGCAAAGTATATGATTCAGAACAAGATTCTTTTAGAGGTACCCTAAAGATTATGTGTCCCAGAATTAATTAGGATACATTTGGGGAGAGGGTGCATTTTAGCAAACAATTTATGTAATATTAGAATTAATTTTCATTTGGTGGTTTGATAGAATTCAATTATGAAGCCATCTGGTCTTGGAATTTTTTCCAATTGGAAATTATATTTTGTGATTTGTTCAATTTCTTCCTTAGAAATTGTGTTAAGTTGTGATATAAGATTGTGATGAAATATTGTGGTATAAGAAATAACAAGCTCTGTGGTTTTAGAAAAACCTGGGAAGAATTATTTAAATTGATGCAAAGTAAAGCGAGCAGAACCAGGAAAGCATTATATATAGCAATAGCAATATTGCCATATTGTAAGAATGATCAACTGTGAAAGACTTAGCTACTCTGATCAAAATAGTGATCCAAGACACTTCTCAAAAGATGCCTGATGAAAAAGGCTTTTATCTCCAGAGAGAATGGTAAACTCAATACATATTGAAGCAAATTTTTTTTTTGCCTTTTTTTTTTTTTTTTTTTTACTCTCCCCTGCAACATGGCTAATATGGAAATCTTTTTGACATAACTTCACATGTGTACTTGACATACTGCTTGCTTTCTCAAAGGGTAGGGAAAAGGCAGAAAGGAGGTCTAGAATTTGGAACTCAAGATTATAAAAAATGTTTTTAAAATTAAAATATAATTGGGAAATATCTAATGAAATACATTTTAAAAAAGAAATTGGGTTGTTTAAATTTTTTATTTTTAATTTCAATATTTTATTTTTTGTAAATAATTTCATATAAGTTGACATTTACATTGATTTATTGACATACTTGGGCAAAGTAGTTTCAGGTATCTTTTTTTTTTTCATTTATTGTCAGGTTTTTTTTTTTAATTTTTGATATTGGTAATTTGTTTTTTTTTTTTTTTAACTTTAATGTCATATCTAATTTTAAAAAAATCTGCTCCTACTTTTATTAATTCAGTTTTTTGTTTTTAATTTTATTAGTTTTTTTATTTTTCAGTTTTGGTTTTAGTTTTTAAAATTTGTTGGTTTACCTTGTTATCAGTTAGGTGACACCATCTTCTTGATTATGGAAAATCTGACTATTGTGTCATTTTCAAACACTTACTAGCTGTTTGTCCCTAGGCAATTCACTTAACTTCTCACTGATTTATTTTCTATGTCTTTTGTTTTCCAATGAGAAATTTTCAGTCTTGTTTTTCATGCCTTTAATTTTGCTTATTGTTTCTTGATGTCTCACAGAGTCATTAGCTTTCATTTGCCAACTTTAATTTTTAAGGAATTAATTTCCCGTTTTGCATAACTTTACATGTGGTTTGCAATTGTAGGTGGAGATGGGAGAGAAACTCCGAACTCAAAATTTTAAAAAAAATGTAAAAAAAATTGTTTTGACTGTAGCTGGGGGAAAATAGTAAATAAATACAAAAAGGAAAAAAAAATTAATTTCCTCAGTGAATTTTTGCACCTCTTTCCATTTGGCTATTTCTGCTTTTTAGAGAATTCTCTTCATTGGATTTTTTTGGGGAATGAGGGGCTTTTACCTTTTGTCCTATTCTGTTTTTTAAGATGTTATTTTCTTTAGTATTTTTTGTGCCTCCTTTACCAAGCTGTTGATTTTTTTCATGATTTTTTTGGGTTCCTCTCAATTCTTTTCCCAGTTTTTCCTCTCATTTGATTTTTTTTTGATTTTTTTTTTTTAATCTTTTTTGGATCATTCTAGAAATTTTTTTTGAAAGGCCAATTCAAATATTTCTTTGAGGCTTTGGATATAACAGTTTTGACTTTGTTGTCTTCCTCAGTTTTGATCTTCTCTTTTATCATAGTAATTCTCTTTGGTCAGATTTTTTTTTTATTGTTTGCCCAATTTTCCATTCTGTTTCCTGAATTTTAACTCTATACTCTAGAGTGGGGTGGGGTGGGAGGGGAAACTGTCCCAAGCTGCAGGTTTTTTGTCCAGCTCTTCCAGCTCTTTTCAGAGTTTATCCAGAGGACATGTAAGTGTTTGGTTCTTCCAAGATGATGTGGTCCAAGGAGATGTGTATTTACTATTCTCCTGGCTTGTGCTCTGGACTGTGAACAACCACGAGCACTGTTTTCAGCCTTGCAATTGTGACCAGGGTCCCCAATTTCCTGAAGTTTCAAATTTGGGTGTACTAGTGTTCCTCACCCTGAAACTGTGTCCCAGATTTGAGTATAGGCAATGTAACAGAGGTTCCTTTGTAATCTCTTTCTGACAAGTTATCTGTGATCCTTACTCTGTGTGGGCTGAGAAGTCCAGTACCTAACACTGCTGCCATAGATTGAATCACCCCTATGGGCTGCTGGTTTGCAGATATTGGGTCTGTGCTGTCTTCTCCAGAACTGTGTTCCACTCTCACTTTGGTGCAAACAGACCTTTCCTGCCAATCTTCTTGGTTGTCTTGGGCTGGAAAATAGTTTCCCTTTGTCCTTTGGTGGGTTCTGCCACTCCATAATTTATTTTAAGGCATTATTTAAAATTGTAGGGAAATTTTGGAGAGTTGAGGCAAAGTACCTACCTTTTCTCAGATATCTTGGCTTTCTTGTATAATTATTTTTAAATTTTTTTATTTTTACATTGATTATTTTTTAGTGAACAGATTTTCAGAATGATGTCCCTTTCCCCCACTGGATCAAAATCTCTTGTATGAATGTTCATTTTTATTTATTTTTTTATGTTTCTTCTTAGTCATGTATTTTTATTTCAAAAGACTCAGCTACTCAAAAGGCTGAGCCCTAGTTTTAAATTTTTGAAAATTTAGAAGTCTTGCATTTCATTAAAAGTTCATTTATCCTCTTTAGTTTTATCCTGAGATTTGCAGAATAAGTCACTCTTTTTTGAAAGCCAGTATTTTTTGCTCTTTGATTTATTACTCTACCATTCTATGCTAATTTGAGATAATAGTCACTAAATTTTATGTGATCCTGACTCTTAACCTGGTAACTAAATTTTTTCTGACAATTATAAATATCACTTCAACAAATAAGATTTTTGAGAGGTGGTATGAGTATAACAAAATGCTGGACCTGGAGTCAGAAAACAATACAAGGGTTCAAATCCTGCCTCTGATATTTATCTCCTGTGACTACATATAAATTATTTAGTTCCTGAGCCCCAGTTTCCTCTTTTGTAAAATACAGCTAATCATATATGAATATGAAGCCAAGCCTTGCCCCCAAATGTAGTGTCTTTTATGACTAACATCAGAACAAAAATCAGTGTCTTAGCACAGTCCCCACAAATTTGCCACATACCTTTGAGTGGCAGACTCAGTCATCTATTACTTCATGTTAAAAGAAGCTTGATCGCCATCACATGTTCTTTTCAAATGTAGGCAAGTGAAAACAAAAGGTAGAATTTCACAAATGGCTATGGTCCTGAATGATAGAATCGGAATAGAATCAGTCTTATTGCCACCATATGTTTCTCTCAGGCTGATTGTGTCTCTGAAATGAAGGATATTGAAATGAAACAAGTGCATTTCTCATTGCTTCAGGAATTGTTTATGAAACTTTGTTGATTCATGGGGAAGTGTGGTGTGAAAGAATGGTGTGTGATATATTCATGTTATTTGACATGGGGAAACATAAGATACTGCTGCCCTATGCTTTTATACAATATTGGTGTTTATTTAAAATAAACTCTAAACATAAACAATAGTCATTATGCTGCTGTGCTACTTCTCACTTTCCTATGATAATTGAAATGGGAGCTTGATGTGTTAGATTAGTACAGGGTTAACATTTAAGAAAACCTCAGATCTTTTGTTGGTTTGAACCATGAAGAATGAGTTAATATGATAGTAGCAGCTGTTTATTTAATAAGCATTTTTTTTTTAGTGTTGTGGCAGTCATCTTACTGTCTTCTTACAGTTTCATATTTAGCATTTTGGAATATTTTTATATACCTACCATACAGGTAAGAAATATGTTGTGTGATCCTATGAAACCCTATTTTTGACCAAAATAAATGATGTGTACACAGTAAATCCTTGAATATACTTAAAAACAAACAACCTTTGACAAGAGAGTTGCATTTTAAATCAGAATCATAAGTTTTAAAGTTTCATTTAGGCAACTCATCCAAGTACCTAATATGCAGTATTCTGAAATTAAAAATGCCACAATTTATTTTGATCTAATAATAAAATCATAACAGATTATGGGTCCCTCATCTCTATAGGAGAAGGGGTTGATAACATGCTTTTCAGCCTTAGTTTCTCAGTTATACTTAGCCCAAAAGATTGTTGCAAACTTTAAAGTTATTATAGTCATTGTTGGTATATTTTACACTTTTCAGTCAGTCTGGCTGTTTGTTAGACAGAAAAAAGATAATTTATAATGTTACTTTTTTTAAAGTAGAGAGAAAATGAATATTAAAGTATTCCTTCTTATTTCAAGGAGTACTCTTATCTCATCTGTCTTTGTTGCATTTAAGTTCCCTTAAAATGTTTTAACTTGTAATAATCCTCTTCAGAACTGCAATTAACAATTTTCACTAAGCAACCAACTCCAAATTCAGTTTATCTCCTAAAATTAGTACTAAAAGATATTTTTATTGTGTTAAATTTTTTTCATCATTTTCTAATTTTATTACTGATTAGGATAGTGCTGTAAAACATTTAAGATTTGTTTAAAAATGTAATGTTTTCACAAATGAAAAATAGCTTTAAACTTATTTGTAATTGGGTAGGAGCTAGTTAGCTTCCAGGCACCTTTAATAGCTGGAAAATTGGGAAACAGGAGTTATTTTTTCCCTGTGTTGGTTCCTTTGAGGCTAGATCTATTTCCATTTCTGATTATTGGGTTATTTAAGATCTCTATCTAGTAGTTTTGTTATGATTTCATCTTGCTCATTTACTCTGCTGTACTTGACCTTTGATAATAAACATTGTTATTTTGGTTGTATTGTTCACATCCCAGTGATTCTGAACTCCTGTAGATCATCATAATCCAACCCTCTATCCAGCATCTCTTACCCACCCAATTCTTTATTCCCATTCCTGCTCTATGGAATGCCTGTTCCATAGGCATTTATATTATTTAACTGTCCCGTATCTTAAATTTATTCACTTCCCATTTCTTCTGTTATTAATATTAATTAATATTAATTCCAACTACATATTAACATATGATTGTTCCTTCCACTGACAGAGAGTAGGTTCTCCTAACTTCATAGATAACCTTTGAAAGTTGCTGTAGCTAAAAAAAAAGAAAAAGAAAAAGAAAAACCCAAAAAACAAAAAATCATGACCATCATGATTAACATCTCTCATACTTTGCTGGGCTTTTATGTGGACAGCAAATGTATTACTAGTCTTTTTCTTGATAATAAGATCTATCATATCTTTTCCCCACTGGATGGATAATGAGAAGCCAGGGTCATCTCTATTCCACATGACTCCTAAAAGTAAGAATTTATTAATAGGTCTATTAAAAGTATATACTTTATATTCATATATTATATTATATATATATAAATGCTGATAAGAATATTCTTTCTTATAGGCAGCAATGTGGCACAGTAGAAAATATACTGGGCTTAAAGTCAGAAAGACTTATTCTAGATAATTTCTTACACAATATAGTAGGAAACAAATGTACTTTCCCACATTCAATGCTAAATAATTGAAAAAAATTAATTGCTTTTTATTTTTTAACCTTAATTTCTCAATTAATTTTCTGCCATCCTCCAAACTGAAGATTTATCTTTTATAAAAAAAAATACAAAACAGGCAAAAGAAAACAAAAAATTAACTAGCTAACATCACTTAAATCTGAGAGTAAATAATTGTGTTCTGCCTACTTCTGCAAATAGTAGAAGGAGCTACATTCCCAGATCTATTTTGCAGGAATAATCTGGTCACTATCATTAATGTAACCATTCAGTTTCATATTTTTTCTTTTTTCCAATTACATTGTTGTTAATGTTTTGAGTATATTGTTGTCCTTTTAGTTTGCTTCATTTATATAAGCCTCCCCATCCCTCTTTGTATTCTAAATAGTAATTATTTCTTATGTTCAGTAACATTCTATCATCATGTTGCACAATTTATTCAGTCATTTGATGATCTACAGACATTTGCTTTGTTTTCAGTTCTTAGCTGTGAAAAGTAGTACTTCTATAAATATTTTTTTTGAGACTTTTTTTTAATGGGATCTTTCTTGTTGTCATCTTCCTTTTACATATGTTTGGCAGTGGTATCTTTTAGACAAAGGACTGTGGACTATTTAAACAAATAGTCTCTCTTCCCATAATTGGAAATTTTCCAGAATGAGTAGATCAATTTATAGTTCTAATGGTATAATATTATGCTTGTCTTTTCACAGCACCTTCAACACTGTCTGATTTTTGCCATCTTTGCCAATTGGCAGTATGTGAGCTCTATAACCGTGGAGTTGTTTTGATTAGAATTTGTTTTATTAGAAGTCATTTAGAACAGTATTTAATGTTTGTTGATTGTTTTTGCAGTTCCTGTGACATCTAGTCCATTGACTAACAGTTCTTGGTCATAGATATTTGGATTACTTCTTTGTGCTATTTGTTGTCGCTGAGGCTGTGTGTCACAGTGTGTTGAAAGCCTATGAGATAGATTGCCTATGGGATCTGGTTCAATTCACTTAACTCTTTGCTCTAGTAAGCATGTAAGTTTTCAGAGAAGGTTCCAACCTTTGTTGATAGAAGGTGTTTCCTTATATGGGAACTTTATGGATGAAATCATAGGTCCAATCCCATTTGATATAAAGGTTCTACTGTCCCCTGTCACCACTGCCCCTAGCACTTGCTTCATAGCTTATCCTGATTGTACTGCTTTTATTTTGTACAAAAGCTTAAATTTCATATAGCTTCTGGTCTTTTGTGATTATCTCTGTCTCTCTTTAATTAAGAACTCTTCACTTAGTCATAGTTATGAATGGTATCATTCAGGTTGCACATCCATTTTGTATTTGTATTCTCTCTAGGCAATATGTTGTTCTAAAGCTAATGTGTGACAAAGTGCCTTCCAGCTCATCCAACAGTTCTTTCCAGAGATTTCTTTTCTAAATCCAGGCTTTCCCCTTGGTGAGCAGGAGCATCCACTTATTTGTTCTTCACTGTAGGAATATTGATTACTTTTTCCTCATCTCATTCTTGTCTTTCTTCCTCAGTTAGATAAGTTATCATATAGTGCCGTTTTGTTTTGCAAAATGGGAACTCTTTTCAGCTCTTCTTCATCCTTTGAAGAAATGCCGAGTAGCATCCTGTAAGGAGATGATAGTCCCTCTGTGTAAATTGCCCTGGTCAAATCACATAGCACTGTGACCTCACAGCTGGCTCCAAGTATTTCAATGACTATCATGTGACAGAGGGATTCTATTTCTTCTTTTTGTCCCAATTAGGCTGGATAATAATAGCAACTTCCTAAAAATTTGAGCAGTCCAAAAGTAGACTAGGCCACCTTGCGACCTAGTGGGTTTTTCCTCATTGCAGAGGCTGAATGATCACTTGTTAGGTTAGAGTAGGGATTCCTTTTCCATTATAAGCTGGACAAGATGGCCACCTAGATCCCTCCTTATAACAAATTCTGTGACTGGATGTATTCCAACAAAATTTTACTGTATACTCTTCCTAAGGATGCCAAGAACATTACAGCCTAAAACAAGGGAATCAGTCTAGAAATGATTTACATAAAAGGCACACAAAACTGAACCTTGTAGGTTTCCAAGAAGTTAGGAAAGAGAGCTTTTCAGGCATCATTTAATACTTCATGCTCGTTTTAATAACGAGTGACCATGTTGATGTCACTTTAATATATTCATTTAAAAATTTTCCTTCAAAAATTTTTATTCCAACACCGCACAGTAGTATGGAAATGATCTGAGGTTCTCAAATTCTTTGCTAGCAGAAAATAAGCTCTAGAAGGTTCTATCATCTTAGTGCTTCAAGTTCAGTCCTAGAAACAGTTTTATCAATTTAGTAATTAATAATTTTATCTTGGATACTGATTAAAAAAAGAAAAGTACAAACTGCTGGTGCTCCAGTTGTAGAAAAGGAGGAAAAAAGTGTTAAAGATCAGAGATCTTTTACAGATAGTCTATAAACATTCTACTGCTGCTGTGAATGTGAGATCCTTCTCTGCCAAACAAAAAGTAGGCACTGTCAAACAAATATAATTACACTGGCACAGTGGAAAGCTGACTAAGGGGGTAAAAAAAAATGCCTTGCACAGTTAGTTCCATTGTGTTCCTAAAGTCATGGAAAAGTTGACCATTCTGTCTTTCATTCCAATAAATCTTTATCACACACTTGTTATGTACCAGATGCTGTTTGCAGTGTAAGTGTAAAAAGGCAAAAGCCTGTCTCTGCCTCCAAGGAGCTCAGTCTAATGGGGGAGACAGAGCAAATAACCTGGTACAGACAGACAATGTACAGGAGAAATAGAACATAATCCAAAAAGGGGCAAAGCACTGCACCAGAAAATTTGAAAAACTTGAGGTTTTAGTGGGGACAAGAAGCCAGGAATACTATAGATGAAAGATCATTCCAGGCTTGATGGGTAGCCAGACAAAGAATGGCCAGAACTGAGAGATAAAGGAACTTGTTTTAGGAATAGAAGGAAGTCTCTTTTGGCTTAGAGTACCTTTCTGGGAGATGACAGGAGGGAGGGCTTGTGATCTCAGCTCCAAAGGATTTAATTATGATCACTGTGCTGATGACCATTCCTGCCTCAATCTCTGATGATCTCAGAATCTCATATCTCCAACTGCCTTTTAGTTTACTGGCTAGCTTTAAACTGAATGTGTAAAAAAATGGAACTCATCATTTTCCTTAAACCTTCTCCCTTCTTATTTTCCTATTACTCCAGACTAGGGCTTCTTAAACTTTTTCCACTCACAACCTCTTTTCACCTGAGAAATTTTTGTGACCCAGGTAGATAGGTATGTTAAAAAAAAGGTTTACAAATCAAACATTTGCTGATAATAGATCATAATTTCATAACCCTTCCCCTATGAAGTCATGAGAATCCAGGTGGGTTCTGACTGCAGTTTAAGAAGTTGAGTTGTTGAAGGCAACACCAGTACTCTAAAGTTCCTCAGGCTTACAATCTGGGAGTCATCCTGGACTTTATCCATGGGGTGCCATAGCCTGTCGATATCATCTTTGTGGCATCTCTCAATTATGTGCCCCCTTTTCTCCGTTGATAATGAGGACTCCCTTGATGTACAATATAATACCCTACTGGTGGGTCTGTCTGCCTCATATCTCTTCCCTGCTACAGCCACTAAAGTTATTTGCCTGATACACAGATGTGATCATATTACATCCTCCCAACTCCCATTCATTACTCCATTGGCTCCCTATTGCCTTCAGGAGCAATTATAAGATGTTCTGTTTGGCATTCAAAGCCTTTCATAATTTAGCCCCATTGTACAATTTCAGTCCGCTTATACTTGTATATGCATATCCTTAGATCCAGTAACATTGAACTCGTTCCCCAAGCAAGACACTCCATTTTTCATTTCTAAGCTTTTTCTTTAATTGCCCCTCATGCCTAGATCATTCTCCTTTCTCCACTTTTAATTGTTGACTTTCTTAGCTTTCTTAGCCCCTCAATGAAAAGCCCACCTTCTACTGGAAAGCTCCCCTAATCCCTCTTAAGTCCAGGCTTTCCTTTTTTTAAATCATTTTCTATTTATCCTGTCTTACTTTGTACACACTTGTTGGCTTGTTTTAAGCCCCTTTAGTGCAGTGATTAGGTTTCACAAGCTCTTTTTGTATCCCCAGCACTTAGCATAGTGTCTGGCACATAAATGTTTATTGATTATTAAACAGTTGCTGTGAGATATCTGAAAGGCAGTGGGAGATGTGAGATTGGAACAGGAGAGAGAAATTTTATAATCAGTAATTTAGAGATTATAATTATCCATCAGAGCTGATGGGATCACCAAGAGAAGTAATGGAGGAGAAGAGAAGGCCCAGAAGAGAAGTCTTGGGGATGCTCCTTCGGAGTTTGCCTCCACTCAGCTCTCGCCCAGGGCTCCAAGTGTGTCAGAGGGAGCATCCCAGTAAACTCTTTTGGCAGAAGGACTAAAAAAAGTTGGGAGCAATTGAGAGGCCACAGATCCATCAATGAGTTAAGGGGTACTCAGACTGGAAGGTGAACACTGATTGAGTCATGTTATAACCAAATGAGACTTAAACCAGGAATGGAATGCAGGGCTAGTTCAATATTAGGAAAACTACAAAAATTATATGATTATATCAGTAGATGTAGAAAAAAGACTTTGCTAAAAAATACCATACTCATCCCTATTGAAAACACTAGAAAGCATTGGAATTAAAGCAATCTTTCTTAGAATAAATAGTATGTATCTAAAACCAAGAGAAAGCATTATGTTTAATTGAGAGAAACTTAAAACTTTTCCAGTAAGATGTTAAACAATATCATCTTTATTATTCAGTAATATTGTGCTAGAATATGTTCAGAAGTTTTGCAATTTCATGTAATTGTGAGGATCTATTTTATCTTTTGTCACCTCTTCACACCCAGCCAATTGACAAGAATAAGAAAATATGAATAGGGCTGTTGAATGTTGGATGGCTTGTAGAAAGTGAGATACTTTCAGGTGCTGTTTAAGGAGCTTTACTTTGTTTAGCAGTTTTAAAACAGAAATATCTATAACCTTTGGTATGAGTGTGGGTGTGTTTAATATGCAGGAAACAAACCATCCATATGGAAGCCATATATTCATTGGTTGCCTATATTTTAACTGTGTTGTAAGGGCATAATAAGATTCCTTGAATGATCTCATAGATAAATTTGTCTTATCCTATTAGGAGGCAAGGAATACAATAGATTGCTCTATGCTCTATAAATGTGTTAGATAATATTAGGGTATATGTGAAGCCTTCAGCTCAAATGAGTCAGGGACTTCCTCTTACCTAGTGAGAACCTTCAGATGCTTTTGTTTCAGAGGACATGATCTTTATTGCATCAGATGTTACTGGTCTTTAGTTCCAAGGTGGTAGAACCCTTATCTCAGTATAATTGCCTCACACCATTTTTCAGTTTGCATTCCTACCCTAGTAAAACCCTGTCTGTCTTCATCTGCTTTGGTGGGAATGACCCTGGGAAATCCATGTCTGTACCAGATTTTTTAGGCTCTGTCTCTTTATGCCCTTCATTTATCATAGTCATGATCCTCAGGAGGAGGAGGGAAAGCCAGCCAGAAGGCATTGTCTAGTTCATTAGAACGCTAGATACTGAGCTTCTCCTCATGCTAGTCCCTTGATTACTCTTTGGGGAGCCTTAAGATCTCTCAAATGGAAGGGGAAAGCTAACAGCTGCAAAGCAGCTGCTATAACAAGAATTATATTAGTTACAAAGTTTTTTAGTCCTCTTTTACAAATCAGTTTAATCAGCTTTATGACTGTAGGTTTTATAATGGACAAAGATGATAAAATTTTTGTAAGCTGAGGATTAAAAATTGTGGAAACATTAAGTGGCAGCTAGGTGGCGTTGTAGTGGATGGATTATCTGGCCTGGAGTTAGGAAGACTTAGCCTCCTGAATTCCAGTTTGGCTTCTGACACTGTGATCTCGGGCAAGTCCCTTACTCCTGTTTGCCTCCATTTCCTCATCTGTAAAATGAGCTGGAAAAGAAAAACAGCAATCCCTCTGATATCTTAGTTAAAGAATACCCCAAATGTAGTCAGAAAAAATCAGACACAACTAAAATGACTGAACAACAGCAATACTACTAGAATTTATAATTACATGATATGACATGGCAGCTGCACATTTGGCTGCCTTTTCTATGTAGACAGTTTCACAATGACCAGTTTATTTCCTCTTGTTCAATCTTATAGTGACAAATCCCTCCAGAGTTAACCTTAATGATCTTTGATGAAATTTGTATTTTAGGGACTGTTCTTGAAGGCTAAATGGTTGATAGGATCTACCAGAAATTTTATGCAATCAACATAGCTTTTAAGAACAAGCCAAGGTTATCCTCATTCCATGATTGAGATCAGACTCATATTTTAATGGAAGAAATTCAGCATGAACATAATTTAATGGTTTCTCTGATTTTAGTGTCTTCAGAGTGATCATAGCTGAATTTAGTTCTCAGTACATACAGGAGTAATGCAAATGCAAATACATAAGAGTTTGAAACGAATCTTTATTGGCCTACATTCCTTATTAAGTTACTTTATTTTGTTTTATTTTTTTGCTTTTGGTTAAAAAAATTAAAAAGAAAATCTAGTTGAATATTCCTGGTAAATGCTAATTTTGAGAAAAAATTACGGTTTAGTCAGTTTCATATATTTTACTTAAGTTAAAATATTTTATAAAAAACTGATAGTGTTATAAAGTTTTTCTTCACTTTGCATATGTAACTTCTCCCTAGATATATATCCAATTTGATGATCTTGAAGCAAGAATAGATTCAAGTGTATGAAGATTTTGCTGCATTTTTGGTGAAGTACCAGTTAGTCTGGGAGAGAAGCGAGGATCCAAACTAGATTCAAGGATCAAAGATTAAACAAGTTCAGTGGCCTACATTGGTAAGTTGTCTTTTTAAATATTCCATTAAGAATGTTAGTTATTTATTAAAGTACAAGAATTAAATGTGTTCATGTAACTCCATTTTAGATTACACATTAACAGTCCAATAACACTAACACTTAAGTAACTGATTGAATCTACAAAATATTGATATTCTTTTCTAAAACTTCTCACATATCATTTTGCTACAAAAATCTGGTAAGTCTGCCTCTCAATAATTCTGTTCTATACACAAAATAAAGTTTGAGAGTGAAAAAAATGGAAAGTATAAAGAAATGCTGAGAGCTCAGTTGATTAGATGTCATGCTTCTTAGAATTTATTATTTGAGTGATATTTTACATTTGGAAGGGGAAAAGTACCTATGTTATTTTAAAGTGTTTGCATTTGATTGTTGTTTTGGTTTTGGGTTTTTTTGGGGGAAGGGATCATTTGCTATGATTAATACTTGATTTTCTTTCTCAGCTTATTGAGAAAGGTAAGTTATTGTGAAATTACTTAACAGAAAATTTAATTTTCAGGAAATAGAGTAAATCTTAAATTCTGAGAAAATTGGATTCTTTTTTCTGCTGATCTTTAATAAAAGTAAACTACTTCATATTTTTTAATGGAAGCTTAAATATTGATTGATTTGAACCAGGTATATGATTTCACTAGTGTCAGAAAGTCTCTTTCTGAGTACAAATTGGTCACTGAGCTACAGTTGTTAGTTTTAACAAGGTACTTGAGATCATCTGCTGTCCTGATTTCCTAGAACTTGTGTTTGTCAGAAGTGGGACTTGAACCTGATTGTCCTGACTAGCATTGAAGGATTTTTTTTTTTCCTGACTTCACTTTTAATCTTGTGGGAAAGATGTATTTAGAGCAAACTAATTTTCAGTTACTAATTGTTTTTGGTATACCATAAGCATTTATTAAGTACTTTTGTGTGCAGGGTACCAAAAGAGATACAAAAGTTTAGATGTATATATGGGGGAATAAGCAAGAGAAAATTATACTCTTAATTTACTCAACTCTTAATAAAGAGGTTGCAGATGTGGAAATAAAGCAAACGACAGGAGGAAGTTAGCCACTCCATTTTAGAATTTTTATTAAAGCAGAATAGTTTGACATGTATTGTCGATTTGGGGAGACCAAATTTCAAAGTCATTAAGAAATAAAATTCTATAGGAAATGTTAGCCTGTTTAAGATAAGAAGCTCTCAAAATTAAAATTTTGAAGGCTCAAAGAGAAAACACTTTTGTGAGGATGAAAAAGGATATTTACCTAGAGTTTATCTACATATATTGTCACCTAATTTAAATTTTCAAAAGGCTTGTGTAGAAAGTAGAATTACAATTTGTGAGAGAATTTGAATTTTTAAAATGGCAACATGGCCTCGTAAAAATAGTATTAGTTTTGCTAAAGCTCAGAATGAACTGAGAATCGTGATGGAAGTTAAGGTGAATGGGAGGGGTTTGGAGATTATTTAACTAATGTGGGGTCAGGAAAAGATCAAAAGAACTTTGAGGGTGACCCTCTGAGAAAATGATAGCTGAAGACAAGAAGTGCTCACATTCAACTTTTTTCTCTGCTAAATAGAATGATTTTTTTAATTAGTTAGGGCAGAGTGAAATGGTTGAAGAGGAATTGCAATCCTCCTTTTCAATAGAAAACGGGAAGAGAAATCATCTAGCCTAAATATCTTAGGCTATTGAAAGACTATATGGAAATGATTGAGTGTTGTTTTCATTTTTCTTTTAAAGAAGGAGGACCATTGAAAAGGGATCATTGTTATGATTTCAAAAGGGGGGAATTTAATGGAATCTGCAAATTATAGATTGATAAATATAATTTCTGTTCTTGGCAAAGTCCTAAAAAAATAGCATTTTAAATATAATTCAAATTACAGCTTCATAAAGACAGGTCATACCAAACTAACCTTATTTCATTTTTGATAGATATACATAGTAGGTATGGATCTTTCTATCTTTCCATCATCTGGGAAGCTTCATAGGCTGATTGATTGATAAAATTGATTCTCACCTGATAGTCTTGGGGAATGGCACTGGTGTGGGTTCATGAGTGATAGAAAAGGTGCTTCCCAATCCCAATCTCTCTTTTGTTCTGAGAGAAATAGTCCAAAACTCTGAGTAAGTAATTAAGAGTCCAGTAGAGATAGACTGAGAGTATCAGAGCCTGTGGTACAATTTCAAATGAATTTTGATTGATATCTTTTGTTTTGGTATAATCTACGTTTCTCCCTGTGTCTCTCCTCCTCCTCCTTTAAATGCATCTGTAGTGAGCAATTGAAATTAGATTTATATAAATAGTCACATGAATGGTCAAATGAAATTATTGATCTTTCCCCAAATTTTCAAGATTGTTAAAGAAAATATTGTAAATTTTTTTTAGCATATTATGTTTTGTAAAATTGGGTTACTATCTTGAATTACAAAGCACATTAGGATATTACAAACTGTTTTCTACTGATTCTTAGATTTACATTGCTAAAATAGTCTTATTTTTCAACAAAAAATGGCAGTTACAGTTCAGTAAATTTTATAAATGTTTAGCATTTTTTCTTGTTATTGAGTAGGATGATTTTCATTAACTCATTCTGGGTTGGGTTTTTTTTTTTAATGTAACCAATTAAAAAAAAATTCTTAAGTTTGATACGTTAAACTCCTTTATTTGATGAGTTGGTTTTTCCATTGTAAGCATTTCCCACACCTATTCATCCATCTTGTTATACTTGGAACTTCTCAGGATTTCCATTCTGCTATTATTATAATTGAAGTAGCCAAAAACAGCAATCCATAGAAAATGTAGATGATGGGTGTTGATTTCCATTTTTTTCCAGTCCAGAAATGACAGTTGCCATGTCTACCATGTGTTCTGATTTAAAAGGCTTCATCAAAACATTTGTAACAAGTTCTGGGGAGAAAAATCTCTGCTTGTGTGATGTTACTACTGAATATTCAAAGGTTTTCTATAATTTCACTTGCACAGGTTAAATTTTTTTGTACCTTGTTGTATTACATCATCTTGATGTGTAATAGAGTTGTGATGTCACAATTCAGTCAAGAGCCTTAGTGAAACTCCTCCCTACTATCTTAAGGCCTTCTACTGGACAGATAGTCCCAGGTCTGGCATGAGGTCCTTCTCAAGTCTTCTAAACAACTTAGGGCATTTTGAATTGGTTCTCCATGATTTAGAATTAGAAGATCTTAGAATCATAGATTTAAAGCTGTAGAGAACCATAAATGTCATCAAATCTTACCCTTTAATTATTTTTGTAATTAAACTGAGGCCCCAAAAGGTGAAGCAACTTGCTCTCACGTTCATGTTTACCTCTTGGTTGACTTCAATATTGAGATTTTTTTCTGGTGGGTAGCTTTCAGAACTCGTTAACTTAATGGCACAATTAATTAATGCTGGCTGGCTGGTGATCATCTAGATGTTAACATGGCACAGTATGAAGATTCTTCTTTTTTTTTTTTTTTCTATCTTTGGTTTTCAATAGTATTTTATTTTTCCAAATACATATAAAGTCAGTTTTTAGCATTCATTTTTAACCTTTTTTTAAAAAAGCTTTTTGTTTTCAAAACATATGCATCTTTCAACATTCATTCTTGCAAAACCTTGTTTTTCAGTTTTTTTTTTTCTCTCTCCCCCCTACCCCCTAGAAGGCAAGTAATCCAAGATATGTAAAACATGCAATTCTTCTATACATATTTTCACAATTAATCATGATGCACAAGAAAAATTAGATCAAAAAGGAAAAAAATGGAGAAAGAAAACAAAATACAAGCAAACAACAAAAAAAAAGTGAAAATAATGCAACATTCATTTTTGTAAAGACTTAGTGTTCCAAATTTTTCTCCCTCACTCTCTTACCTCCCCCCTCCTCAAGAAAGCAAGCAATCTGGTATAGGTTAAATATGTGCAATCCTTTAATACACATTTCCATATCTAGACTTTCATCAAGTCTAGATGAAATTTAGGATATAAAATTTACTTGGCTGTGTTGTATAAAAAAAATCAAACCAAAAGGGAAAAAATTTTACACGAGTGAAACCCCCCCCCCAAAAAAAAAGATGAAAATATTATGCTCTCTGGATGTAGATGGTATTTCCCATCCATTTACCTTGAATCACCACATTGTTGAGAAGAAGCAAGTCCATCACAATTGATCATCACATAATCTTGTTACTGTGTACAGTGTTCTGATCTGCTCACTTCACTCAGCATCAGTTCATGTAAATCTTTGTAGGCTTTTTTAAAATCAGCCTGCTGATTTCATTTCTTATAGAACAGTAATATTCCATTACATTCATATACTATAACTTACTCAGACATACCCCAACTGATGGGCATCCACTCAGTTTACACTTCCCCTTGCCTCTACAAAAAAGGCTACTATAAATATTTTTGCATATAGTGGGTCCTTGGGAAAGATCATTTTGACATAAAGTTCCTTCATCCTGTGTCATATTCTGTTGGATTGTGGAATTCTAGAAAATCTGGTTTCTGTGCTAGGTCTTGTTTTACCCTTACCTTGGATCACAACTGACCCTTACTCCTTTCCACAAGGAGGATTACCTTTCTTTACCCAACCCCTGTGAAGATCCTCTTCAATGGATTAAGTCACTACCCTTTAAATCACATGACAATTGTAATTCAAAGTTATTAAGTGGTTGTCTCTGAATGTTTTATTATTGTTTACTTTTTTACATCTGGGATTCTTAATATGTTTGTGTCCTCAAACTCAAACCAACTCAAAATAATGAATAAATTGTCAATGTAAACATTGACACCTTGGAAATTAAAAAAAAGCAATCCTTACAAATCCAGGGCTTTGTTTAGGGTTTTCTTAATTATAAATTTCAGGCAGAATATGATCTGAAGCCTGTTTTTGTATAGTGGGTGAAGTCGGAATGTGTGTGGGGGTTTTTTTGTTTGTTTTAAACAATTTTAAATAAAGCTTTATTGTATTTTAAAAACCATTTTTGGCTGAAATAAAAACAGGCCATGAGCTGCAAGATTTTGTCCTTTGCCCTGATTTAGACTTTAAAAAGTGATGGAGAAAATGTGAGTAATGCAGAGTAGAAATAAAAGTTTCTTGCATTTGGAAAGAACTGGTTTTCAAATAGTTACCAGGACATTTCTGAATGAACCTCTTTGACAGTCTTTCCAAAATTTAATTTTCAAATGAATAAAACAAAGTACATAAAATGAGAAAGGAAACAATACTGGACAGGCAAGCCTTTTTGCAGACACAGGAAGTACCCTGACAAACTGGAGGCAATAAGTCAAACTACACTACCACCTTGACCACCTTCTTCTCTCAGACCCCCCTCCCCTTTGAGACAGCCCAGGACCCTGAAACCAAACCACTAAATTTGTTCAGCTCAAATTCTCAGCCATTGTTAAAAGTAAAAATTCCTTCAATGTTAATGAAGGGAACAATTTGACCATCGCCACCAGCAGCACCTCATGACTGACTATGCCACAGGAACATAGGAACTCTGAGAACATATGGGAATTGATTTGCTTCCTGTAAACTGTTAGTCTGTCCCAGTCCCTGTAATCAGTCTTGTTCCTTTTGAATAAAATATTATCTTTCACCATTTTAGGTTAGTAATGAGCCCTATCCTATCAAGTCTAGATAAAATTTAGGATATAAAATTTACTTGGCTGTGTTAGACTCACTAATTCATCCATCATAATATCTAAACATAATTTGTGCTTTTTGTATATAGACATCAAGTCCTATTGGTCTATTTAACTCGTAATTTCACATTAAGATAATTTTAAAAGTATGTTTTGTTGGATATCAGAAGCTCAGAAGAGCTGAAGAGTTTCTAGCAAAAGATTAGGAAAGAAAGCAAATGGAAGCGATATTTTAATTTTACCATTTGTTTATTACTATCTACTTTTTACATAAGTGTACAGGCTTTAAGGATCCTGGAAAGATTTAATCAAAATAATTGATAACTCGTTAGGGAGAACTAAATAAGACAATGGCAAACAAGGACTGAATCCTAGATCTTCAGAGAATTGCACTGGTATAGAAGCAAGTACCTTCAAAAGATACTGCAAAAGGGGCAGCTAGGTGGCGCAGTGGATAGAGCACCAGCCCTGAAGTCAGGAAGACCTGAGTTCAAATTTGGTCTCAGACACTTAACATTCCCTAGCTGTGTGACCCTGAGCAAGTCACTTAACCCCAATTGCCTCAGCAAAAAGCAAAAAAAAAAAAAAAAAGATACTGCAAAAAAGAAAGAAAATTTTAGCATTTTCTATAGGTGAATACATGAAAATAAAGAGAATTATCCAAGTAATCCAGTCACTGTTTTGCTTTTTGGTCTACTGGTAATCACCAGTGCTGTTGATATATATATATATAAATAAAAGTTGATTTCTCTAACTTGAGGGAATCTCTTCTATCTTTAATGGTACAGAAGAAATAATCCATGGTGGTAGAGGGGAAGGAAAAAAGATCTAAAAAAAGAAAGAATTAAAAAGTTAATCAATGGTAAGAAGGTAAAAGAGAAAGGCAGCTAAATTGCACAATAGATTGAACTTGATAAGTCAGGAATACCTGTGTGCAAATGTTTAAAACACTCGATAGCTGTTTGATCCTGGGCACTTACTTCACCTCTCCCAGCCTCAGTTTCCTTTTTTGGTAAAATGGTGATCAGAATTGCAGCTACTTTCCAGGGGTGTTATGAATCACTTGATGCACCTCAGAGTGCCTGTACTAGCATTCTCAGAAAGAGAAAAGATTCTAAATCCTTTGGCTATATAAAATCTTTAAGGCTCTTTGCAGAGGAAGGATCTGGATCTTCTAAGGAGACATCCCTGGGCAAGGCCTTGGGGATATTAAAGAAACCAAAGCACAAAAGACAGAGAGCAACCATCTCAAGAGCTATCATGGGAACCAGAAGAGTGAAAAAGAAAAGCTGATCTCACTCATTGGCCAAAGCTGAGAGGAATTCAAGAGGCAGTTAGGTGTTCGGCATAAGAATCAACTAGTGGTTTCCTAGAATTTGTGTTGAGAAAAGAACAAGAACTGTCTACCCACTGTCATAGAATGGAAGGAGCTTCGGATTTGGAATTAGGAAGGTTTCAGGCTCAGCCCCCCCATGGACTCTTAGCCAAGCTTAGAGTGGGCAAGGCAACATTGAGCCTCTGGATCGTGGTTTTTGTAGAACCATCTCAGTGTCAGGAAAACCAAGATAGAAGAGCTTAATTAGGATGTGTGTTATCAACACTGTCCAAGGGATAAAGGTATGAGAAAGGCCAAGAAGGGTGCAACAAAGCAATCCTTGACCATTTGGAAAGAGCAGCTTAATTTGAGTGATGAGGCCAGAAGTGAGATTGAAGATGGCTTAAACTTGAGTAAGGGGAAAGGAAATAGTTACATGGAGTTTAGATAGCTTTTCCAAAGCTTTCTCAAAGAAGCCAGCCAAGAGGAAAAGACATATGAAACAATATTAACAATATTTACTAGGAATTTTTGATTAAATTACCCTTTATCAAAGTGTTTATGAGCAACTAGAAAGGAGTCAAGTCAGGACTTCTTTTCCTTTAAAAAGTTAAAATGAGAATGAGTGCAGTCTGAGATAATCTTTCTTTTTTTCTTCCTTTTTTTTTTTTTTTTTTTTTTTTTTGGCTGAAGCAGTTGGGGTTAAGTGACTTGCCCAGGGTCACACAGCCAGAAAGTGTATGAGGCCAAATTGAATTTGAACTCAGGTCCTCCCGACTTCAAGACTGGTCCTCTGTCATACCAACTAGCTGCCCCTGAGATAATCTTTTTAAAAATTCAATTCTGTTTAATTTTCAGCTTTAAATTCTCCTCCCATTTCCCCCACTCTTTATTCTGGAAGTAAGAAAAACAAAATCTGTTATAGAGATGTATATTTAAGCCTCAATTCGTAGAGTCCATCACTTCCATAATGGGAGTTAGGGAGCATTATGGAGTCCTTTGCTTGGTCATTGTGCTGATCAGAGTTTCCAAATCTTTCAGTTCTTTATCATTACATTATCATTGTGTCTGTGTAAATTGTTCTTCTGATTCTACTCACTTCATTCTGTATCAGTTCGTACAAGTCTTCCCAGGTTTTGCTGAGACCATTCCCATCATAATTTCTTACAGCACAATGGTATTGCTGGAGACGGTGTGCCTTGACAAGAAGAGGGATAACTTGTCATATCTAACAAGTAAAGAAGATAGGGAATGATCCTTGTCATGAGAGATTAGAAGGGGGACGAGTTCATTCTTGGGAAGTGATGAATTGTGAAGCAAGATCTTCAGCTGAGAAGGTGGGAGGAGAAAGGTACTGTTAGAGGCTCAAACAGGGATGAAAAGGTTTGGAAAGGCTATGGAATTGTCAAAGGATTGCTTTATTGAAGTAAGGGCCCAGGTAAGATAAGATCAAATACATTTTTTGGTGGACCCAAGTAACACTGTTTTGTGGTTTTCTTGAGCTCAGTTCAACAGCTCATAAGTAGGAGGAGGGAAAAAGGTGGTGAGAAAATCCAAGATTGTGGTTTGGCCAGCCATGATTTGTTGTTAGGATAGGCAGGGGACAAGGGACTCAAAAGATAGTATCAAGTTGAACTAATTCAACAAAGTACTTCAAGATAAGGAAAGGGAGAAAGTGTATTTAGTTTGTATCTAGTTCAGGGGTGAGGGAATGAAAGTCAAGTGACAAGTAAAAGCATTGAAAATCACCACGAGGATAAAGAATAGGCAGAGAGAAAAGATGGAATGATAAAAGATCATGATCAGTTGAAAGAGTTTTAGCGTTTACGGTTATAAAAGCACAGTACTTAAGAAGATGGCAAAGTCCAAGGACATGACTATCTCTGAAACTGAAGTAAAGTGGAAGAGGAGGTGATTGAAATTGAATAAATTGAGAAACTGGAATTTTAAGATAACTTAAGGGGATGTCAACATGTTATGTTGAAGTTCCTTAGTGTGAAGTGAGAAGTTGGGACAGAGAGAAAAGTTGGGAACTCATTAAGGACCCTGGTGTGGTTGGTAGAAAACAATACTAATAGTACTAAGAAAATAATACTAAGATATTATCTGGGTGATAAATCAAATGTTTGGTCCTGGATTCTGTTATTCAAATAAACTATTATTTAATTCATATATTCTTTCCTATGGGCTGTATTCTTTTTTTTGTTGGTGTTTATATTTGTTTTTATTTTTCCAGTTACATAGAAAACAAAACTTTTTTTTGCATTTGTTTTTAAAACTTGGAGTTCCAGATTCTCGCCCTTCATCCTTCCTTACTTCTGCCCCATAGAGAAGGCACTTGTGAAGTTAAGCAAAACATTTATATAAAAGTCATGGTGTGAAAGAAAACACAGACACCTCCCCCCCTCAAAAAAAAACAAAAAACAACCCAAACCTAAGAAAAATAAAGTAAAAAAAAAAGTATACTTTCACCTTTATTCAGAACAAACAGTTCTTTCTCTGGATATGGATAACATTTTCCATCATAAGTCCTTTAGAATAACCTTGGATCATTGTACTGCTGAGAATAGCAAAGTCATTCATAGCTGGTCATTCCACAAAATTGCTGTTACATTGTACACAGTACATTTCATTCTGCATGAACTCATGGAGGACTTTCCAGGTTTTTCTGAGAGCACCTTGCTTATCATTTCTTATATAATAATAGTATTTCATCATTGCCACACACCACAGCTTATTTAGCCATTCCCCAATTTATGGGCATCCCCTCAATTTTCAGTTCTTTCTTCAGATAAAAAAAAAGTTGCTATTAATATTTTTATACATATAGGCTCTTTTCATTTTTTAAAATCTCTTTTGGGATTCATGCCTGTTAGTGGTATTATTAGGTCAAAAGATATGCATGATGTTATAGCCTTTAAGTTTATATCTTTTGGTCATTTCTCAATTAGGAAATGGCTCTTATTTTTGTAAATGTGACTCAGTGCTATATGCATTTGAGAAAAGAGACCTTCATCAGAGAAACTTGCTTCAAAATTCTTTTCACAATTACTATTGCTAATTGTATTGCTCCTCTCTCATTTCTTCTATTCTCTCTCCTTTCACCCTTTTCCTTATTTTACTTCTGACCATGCCCTCCCCCACTATTTCCTCTCTTCAATCATCCTTCCTTCCTTCTCAGATCCCCTTCCCCTCCTACTTTCCTTCAGAATAAGATAGATCTCTATATCTGTATTGAGTGTATATCTTATTTTTCTCTTTGAGCCAATTCTCACAGAAGGTTCACTCTCTTCTTTGTCCTCTACTCTTCTTCCCCTCCACTATGAAAGTTTTTTCTTGCCTCCTTTTTGGGCAGATAATGTATCCCATTCTTCCTCTCCCTTTTCTTTTCTCCCAGTGCATTCTTCTCTCACCCATTAATTTTAATTATTTTTTGATATTACACCTTCATATTCAACTTGCACCTGTGCCTTCTATGTATATGTACTCCTTATATACTTATATACTGCCCTAAGAATGAGAAAGTTCTAATGGGTTTACAAGTATCATCCTTCCATGTAGAAAAGTAAACAGATAAATCTTATTAAGTCCTTCAAGGTATCCCTTTCCTGATTACTTCCTTAGGCTTCTCCTGAGTTTTATACTTGAAAGTCAAGTTTTCTATTCAGCTTTGGCTTTCCATCATAAATGCTTAAAATTCCTCTATTTCTTTAAATTTCCACCTTTCTCCCTGAAGAATTATTTTCAGTTTTGCTGGGTAGGTGATTCTTGGTTGTAATCCTAGCTCCATTGCTTTCAGGAATATCATATTCTAGACTCTCTGGTTCTTTGATATAGAAGCTGCTAAATCTTGCATTGTCCTGAGTGTGACAACATTGTACTCGAATTGTTTTTTTCTGGATGCTTAGGATATTTTCTCCTTGACCTGGGAGTTCTGGAATTTGGCTACAATATTCCTGGAAGTTTTTATCTTGATCTCTTTCAGGATATGAGTGGCAGATTCTTTCCATTTTTATTTTGCCTTCTGGTTTTAGAATATCAAGACAGTTTTTCTCAATAATTTCTTGAACATATGGGATCTTTTTTGGATCATGACTTTCAGGTAGAACAATACTTTTGAAGTTCTCTCTCCTGGATCTATTTTTCAGATCAGTTGTTTTTCCACTAAGATATTTGTTTGCTATTTTTTTGTTTGCTATTTTTTTCATTCTTTTGGTTTCATTCTTTTATTGTTTCTTGATTTCTCATAAAGTCATTAGTTTCCATTTGCTCAATTCTGATTTTTAAATAAATATTTTCTTCAGTGAGCTTTTCTACCTCCTTTCCCATTTGGCTACTTTGCTTTTTAAGGCATTCTTCTCATTAGCTTTTTGTATTTCCCTTTGCATCACTCTCATTTCTCTTTCTAGTTTTTCTCCCTACCTTTCTTACTTGGTTTTAAAAATCCCTTTTGATCTCTTCCATGGCCTAAGACTGATTCTTTTCTTGGAGGCTTTGGATGGCGAAATTTTGATTTTATCTTCTTCTAAGTCCTTTGATCTTCTTTGCCATCACAGTCATGCTCAGAATCGTGCCTTGTGGTTGATTCATTTCCCCCGTTCTCTTACTGGGCTCTTAACTGTTAAAGTAGGGCTGTTTCCAGGGTGGAGGCTGCTCTGTCCCAGGCCTCGGGCTTTGGGCAGCTGTTTTCAGAAGGGAACTGACCACAGGCCCTCCGAGGTCCCCGCCACCTTCCTACAGCCCCCTTGGCCCGCTGACCTTCCAGTCCTCTTTAGTGGAAGGTTGTTCCACTGTCTTTGTGGGTTTTGAAGCTCTAAAAATTGTTTAGTCAGTAGTTCAAGGAATTTGGAGGGGCTTGAGAAAGAGCTTGGGAAAGTCCCCGCCGCCTTGGCTTTGCCTCCCTTGGGCTGGATGCTTTTTAAAGTAACGTTCTGGCTTGTTCTTATCGCTATTTTTAAATGCAAGCATTTCCAAGCAACTGGAATCAGCTTTAGAAAAGTAAAAAGAACCTCTGGTAACTGGCAGATGGGAATAAAGTGACCACCATGCCCTGACTCGGTGCTGGAAACATGGCTGACTGCAGGCATTCTATCCTGTTCCGCATGGATCCGAGGCAGCCAGGTGGCGCCCTAGTGTCAATGCTGGATCCAGAGGCCGGGAGGAAGCTCCTGAGCTTCTGGCCTCACAGCTTGGCTCTGCCTCAGCTTCTTCATCTGTTAAATGCAGCTGATAGCAGCATCTGCCTCCCAGGGTCCTGGGGGCCACTCGACGTAATTGCAAAGTGCTTGTCACGCAGGGGGACTGTGATATGTACATATTGCCTTCCCATAGGAGTAACATGTTTTCTCTGAGAACCAATTAGAGTTTAAAAGAAATTTATAATGGAATCAAAAGCAAAAGGATTGGGCTCAAAAATTTCATATTTGTGAAACTAAGATGAGAATTTTTTTCTTTTTAATAATTTTATAGGTTCTTCTTGCCTTAATTTCTTTGGTTATTATTATTATTATTTTTTGCTTTTTGCTGAGGCAATTGAGGTTAAGTGACTTGCCCAGGGTCACACAGCTAGGGCATGTTAAGTGTCTGAGATTTGAACTCAGGTCCTCCTGATTTCAAAGCTGGTGCTCTATCCATTGCACCACCTAGCTGCCCCCTTTTTTTTTTTTTAATTTTTAATAGCTCTTCATAAGGATTGAGACTGGAAGAGACCTCAGAATTCATGTGGTCCAACTCTCTCATTTTACTCATGGGAAAACTGAGATCCATATAGGTTGTTCAGGATCACAAAGTAAGTATCAGAGATCCAATTTCAAGCCAGGTCTTCTGTCTCCAGAACCTGTTTTTTGCTCAGAGTGCAATTTTTAAATCATAAATTAAATACACAAAATATGTGTAAGGCAAAATGTTTTGTTTTCAAAACTCCTATAAATTTTTAATTCAGCTTCATTTTATTGGAATCTTTCCAAAGTGCAAATTTTTCATGACAGTTAAATAATGAAACCTTTGAAACCTTTTTGTTCTGGAATTGCATTTTATTGAAAACAAAAAAAAAATTATAGATACTTAATCTTTAGGCCAACTTTCTCTTAATCATGGCCTAGGACAACTTTCTGATCTTAGAACAACTTTACATTCTTAAAGTTATTGAGGGATGCCTCCAAAGAGCTTTTGATTTATGTGGACTATAGCTTTCGATAATTGACCTTGTTAGAAATTTAAATATTTTCACATTATTATTAAAATAGTTTTAGCCTCACAGGCCCGATGAAAGGTTTTCAGTGTGGTCCTGGGATCCCATTTTGAGATCCATCGCTCTAGACTCCTAATTTAAATCTGAGGTAGACATGGGAATTAGGAATTCGCTGAATCCTCAAGGTCTTTAGCAACAAGTTAATAGGGCAGCTCGATGGTGCTGTGGATGGAGGACCTGAGTTCAAATTTGACCTCAGATACTTAACACTTTCTAGCTGTGTGATTCTGGGCAAGTCACTTAACCCCACTTGCCTCAGCAAAAAACCCCAAACAAATAAACAAACAAAAGTTGCCTTAGCTATTAGAGTACCCTCTTCTGAAGACAGTTCAGTGATTTTGCAGCACTTTGGAGGCCACTGAATAAAATAACATTCTTTGGTATCCTTTGTGAAAAAAAAAAAAACTAAGAATATATTGATGGTTTGGTTTATACATCTGAAATTAAAGATATGAACTCTATTCAGAGGCTTACAGTAAATTTTATTTGTAATTCAGTCATTTGGGGGGGCAGTATTTTCATTTGTATCTACTTCATTTGGACCTAATATGGTTCACTATCTTGAATTACTTTTCTTTATGATCCTTCTTCCTACAAATTAGGCCTTGGATGATGCCTCTTACTTAAATTTTTGCATTAACCTCTTGGCTACTTTTCCTATATCCATCCTCTCTCTTTTGCATCCAATTCTCCTTGTCAAATTGTTATTATTCATTGGTTTCTGTTGTACAGATTGCACAGGCTGTCTTTTCTCCCATACTTGGAATACATTACTATCTTAGCCCACACTTTTAGAAGCTCTAGCTTCCTTCTAGAATTCTAAATCAAGAATAGATTTCTTTAGTATAGAGAGAATAGAATATTACCAAGTTCCCATCTCCTGTACAGATGTGAAAAACCTGAATTAGTTGAATAAAGAAAAAAATCTTTAGTACATTGCCTTTGCAGCCTCAAACCTGGTGCCTTCATTTGCTAAATTAAAAGAAAAAAAGAATATTTGGTCAAATGTGATGTGTTTGTACTCATTAATTCAGCAAGCATTTGCTAGATGGCTCTCCTATGCCAGCCCCTATTCTGTTTGCATAATCAAGCTGGATATTTTGGGCAGCAACTTCTTTACTGAAAATATAGATTCTTCACATAAATTAGATTGCTTATTAATGTGTATCAGTAATAAAAACATTACAATTTAATAAGGGATTATTATGTTTTGTACTAAAAGAAGAATTTTTCTCCTTTTCAGGAGTTAATGTTTAACTAGAAAAAATGTGCTTTGCCTTTGCTAACTTCAAGTAAGACCAGTTTCTCATTTAATGCCAAGTAAATGAGTAACATTTCAGTAATAAAGCCTTTGGGTTTAGAAGGCTGCCAGATTTGAAAGCTTCATCTGTGGTGAAAGCAAAAGGCATTTTATGGCAGGAATTTGAATCTTTCATTTAGGATTTTGTGTTTGCTTCATTTTATTTTTTAGAGATTCTGGCCAAGTCTTTAGCATATGTCACATGTGTCTATTTCTCAACCCTCATTTCCTTCCTGAAAATAAAACATTACATTTCTGGGTTTTTTTAAAATTTTTAAAAAATTTTTAAACTTTCATGTTTTCAGAGGGTTTACCTTCAAAGATACTACAAAGATTCAAAGATACAAAGATACAACTATCAGAGAGGTCATTTAAGGTTAGGTTTTATATTTTAAAAATTCATCACCATGAGGAAATTGTTCCTTTGATCTGTAATGTGGAGAGATAAAATCTTATCAGAAGTAAATCACCTCAGTGTTCACTTTGTGTGTTGTTAACACGAACAGTTGCCTACATGATAAAATTTGAGGAACACTCAAAGGTATGTTTGACCAAAAAGAACTCACTCTTGATGTCCTGACCAGGAGCAGTCAGGCAGCTAATGCGGGAGCCCAAGCAAGAGGTTATGAGCCACAGAATCAAAATGGGTTTGTGGAGAGAGAGAAAGGGACAGAGTGAAGAGATATCATGAATCAGCCCTGACCACTAGCCCGATGTGAGGGCCAGGGTAAAGGAAGGACATCGTGCAGGTGGTGAGGTCAAGGGAACGTTTTCTCAGAATGGGGGAGAATGAAGCACTTCTGGGAAGTGCCAGATCCCTAAAATCTAGAGAAAAAGGGCCTGTCCATGATAAAAAAGCCCAAAGGAAGATGCAAGGGCACAAGAAGAGAGCTTTTGAGCTTGAAGAAGAAAAAGACAATGTGCTCCTCAGGGATGGAGGAAAGAAGAGGAGATGTAAGAAGGAGCACGCAAGCCCCAGAGCCTGCAGAGAGCTGCTCACCGCCTCTTGTCCCGGGGTCAGTCATCCGACCCGAAGACCCCAGAGCTCCCTGGCTCCTGCAATTTTCTGGACAAGGGCCTCTGGCAGTCCTTCAGGGAGGTTGAGGAGGATCGGGGCTCCTGTGGGGTGCTGCTGCCGTCAGCATCAGGCCTAGGGCTGGCAATATGGACCAACGCCCATCACTGAGAGGAATCTAGAGAGAGGAGCCCAAAAAGAGCCTGTGGGGCAGTTGAGAGCCCAGCTGATAAAGGGGTATGAGCATTGGACTGGACCCTGCCAGGCTGCTACAAATGGGAAATGAAGGCAGAGGAGCCAGATGCCAGAGACAGCCTGGACTTGAGATGGTCAAGAGTCCAAATTGCAAAAGAGCACAAAATAAAAATTACAATTATTTCAATAGACTCAGAAAAAGCCTTCAAAATGTCATTCTCTGACTCTCCCTTTTCCCCCTCTCCCATCTCTCTCTTTTTCCCTGTTTCTCTCTCTTTTTATCTCTGTTGCTATCTTTCTCTTTCTCTTTTTCATTGTTTCTGTGTCTTTGGCTCTGTCTCTCTGTCTTTCTCTGTCTCTGGCTCATTCTCTGGCTTACTCTGGCTCCCAGTCTCCCTCTCTCTGTCTCTTTCTCTGCCTCTCTGTCTCAGCTTCTGTCTGTCTGTCTCTCTCTGTCTCTGTTTCTCTTTTGGTCTCTGTCTCCCTTTGTCTCTCCTTCTGTCTGTCTCTTTATCTTACTCTGCCTTTCTGTCTCTCTGTTTCTGTCTGTTTCTTTGTCTCTGTCTGTTTCCCTCTCTCTGTGTGTCTCTCCCCCCTCTCTTTCTCTGTCTCTTGCTTTGTCTCTGTCTCTTTTTCTCCCTGTCTCTCTTTCTTTCTGTCTCTGTTTTTTTCTGTCTCTTTGTGTCTGTTTCTCTGTCTCTCTTTGTCTCTGTCTCTTTCTATGTGTTTGTCTCACTGTCTTTTTCTGTCTTCTCTGTCTTTCCTTCTGTCTGTTTTTGACTCTCTCTCTGTCTTTGTCTCTTTCTCTCTCTCTCTTTCTCTCTGTCTCTGCATCTCTCTTTCTCTTACTATATCTCTGTGCCTGTCTTGCTATCTCTCTTTTTGTCTCCCTCTCTCTGTCTCACTCTCTTTTTGTCTCTGTCTCTTTCTCCCTCTTTGTCTCTGTCTCTCTGATTTTTTCAGTCTCTGTCCCTCTGTGTGTCTCTGTCTCTTCTCTATCTCTCTCTATCTGTTTTCCTCTCTGTCTCTTATGCCTGTCTCTTTGTCTCTCTCTGTGTATCTCTGTTTTCTGTCTTTCTCTGTCTCCTCTCTATCTCTCCTTCTGCCTGTCTCTGTCTCTCTCTGTCTCTTCATCTCTGTCTTTCTTTGTCTCCCTCTGTCTTTCCTTCTCTTTGTCTCTCTCTCTTTCCCTCTGTCTCTCTATCTCCTTCTCTGTCTCTGGCTCCTGTCTTTGTTTCTCTGTTTCTTTGTCTCTCTTTCTTTCTCCCCCCTCTCTGTCTCCCTCTCTTTATCTCTCTGTCTGTTTCTCTCTGTCTTTGTCTCTCTGCTTCTTTCTCTGTCTTCCTGTTTCTCTTTGTGTCTCTGTCTCTCTCTGTTTCTGTCTCTGTCTTTCTCTCTCTTCCTCTCCCCCTTCTCAGTCTTCCTCTCTGTCTCTGTCTCTCTTTGCCCCTCTGTGTCTCTGTCTCTCTATGTGTGTGTCTCTCTCCCTCTTCTCTCTGTCTCCCTCTCTTTGTCTTTGTCTCTATCTTTGTCTTTCTGTCTCTTTCTGTTTCTGCCTCTCTATCTCTCTCTTTGTTCTGTCTCTCTCTATGTCCCTGTCTCGCTCTCTTTGTCTCTGTGTGTATCTCCCTCTCTCTCTCTACGCCCCCTCTGTCTCCCTCTCTTTGTCTCTCTTATCTCTGTCTCTGTTCTTTGTCTTTCTCTCTGTCTCTCTGTTTCTGTCTCTCTTTGACACTGTGTATATGTCTCTCTCCCTCTCTCTGTCTCTGTCTCCCT
>JAJPUD010001971.1:0-11220 GCA_023553655.1 Myrmecobius fasciatus
AGAAATGACCAACAGGAGGATTTCAGAGAGGATTGGAGAGACTTGCATGAACTGATGCTGAGTGAAATCAGCAGAACCAGGAGAACATTATACACAGCAACAAGACTATACGATGATCAATTTTGATGGACATGGTTCTCTTCAACAATGATGTGATTCAAACCAGTTGTGCTGCGATGAAGATAGTCATATACATCCAGAGAGAGGCCTGTGGGAACTGAGAGTGAACCACAACACAGCATTTTAACGCTTTCTGTGAATATTTCCATGCATTCTGTTTTCCTTCTTAGGTTGTTTTTTTTTCTTCTTCTCTTTCTAGATCTGATGTTTCTTGTGCAGTAAGATAACTGTATAGATATGTATACATGTATTGTACTTGTCATATAATTTATCCTATCTAGCATGTATTAGATTACCTGTCATCTAGGGGTGGGGGGCGGGGGGAGGGAAAGGAAAAGCTTGGGAAAAAAAAGTTTTTTTTGCAAAGGTCAATGTTGAAAGGTCACTCATATGTTTTGCAAATAAAAAGCTTTATTAAAAAAAAAGAAAATATAAAAAAAAGAAAAAAAAACTCATGTGCAATGAAGTTTGAATGAACCATTAACAATTATTTACTTTTCTAAGTCTAATAAACATTTTTTTAAACTTTAAAAAAAAAAAAAAAGAAGGAAATGGCAAACCACTCCTGCCTCCTTACCAAGAAAATCCCAAATGGGGTCACAAAGAGTTGGATATAAAAAAACAGACTAAACAACAATATATAAATTATATGTTATTATGTTAATTTACCAAAGAGAATGCAAGCTCTTTAAGGGCAGGGACTCTTTAAAAATTTTTTAAATTCATATCCTCAGAACAGCGTCTGGCACACATTAGAAACTTAATAAATGTTCCTTGGTTAATGGGACAGAAAATTGATCTTGTAGTAAGAAGACCTGAATTTGAATGCTGGCTCACTCATATCACTCATAATTGCATGACAAATCAATAAATTTGCCAAGAAACAGTTTTTCCATCTGTAAAATTGATATGATAATATTTATGAAGCCTGTCTTTCAGAGGAAAATGCATTATAAATCTTATAGCAACTGTGGAAATGTGAATCAAGATGATGATGATGGTGATAATGATTAAGGATCAATTGAGGATTCCCCCATGTGAAAGCACTGTAAGCCTGAGGAAAATACAAAAGAAATAGAAGACATTTTCACTTCTGTATAGGACCTTGTCTTCTAGTAAGGTCCCTATACCCCCCACCACACCCACACACCCATCCACTCCCCCCCACACACACACAGAGGCTTAGTAGTTAAGTAGTTAACTTGAAGTAGTTAAACAATGTAAGGTCGAATATGAGTGTCAAAATGAGTGCCACAGACAGTATGGAGCCTGCCATGCATGATTCAGACTGGTCTGGCACATCAAGTTCAACATCATAATCAGATGAGATATTGGTAGAACTTTGGATGATTAACCCTCAGAAGAAACTCTAGCTGTAGCAGAAAAGGGAAATTCATCGAAGGGCAGGGCAGGGCTTCTGAGAGTATGAAGCCTTGATTCGGCTGAGTGTCTGGAGCTTCCCTGGCCCATGGTGGTGATGCTAGTTGGCCAATCAGTAACTTGCGAAAGAAGCAAATGGCTCCTCATGCTCTGGCTTTTTGTATGTAGGACAATGGGAATCCTGAGCCTTTAGGTTCCTGAGATTAGTAAATCATAAGTATGGTTTCAGTATCTTTTCAGGAAAAATTAGCTTAGCCTACATAGAGAAGGCCACGGATGTGGTATTGTTCCTATCCCTTTGAATAAAATAATTATAAAGGCATTTCTAGAAAGACAGATTCTGAAGTATGAGTTATCTTATATGTGTTCTACAATTTCTAAAATACAACTACCTCTCTGTGACATGTGCAGGATTTAAAAACTTTCACTACCTGTTTAATACTTTCATTTGGTTATTTTCTAGGTACTTGCTTAATAATTTTCAGTCATTTTTGACTGTCTGTGACCCCATTTGGAGTTTCCTTGGCAAAGATACTAGGGTTATTTGCCTTTTCCTTCTCCAGCTCATTTTACAGATGAGGAAATTGAGGCAAATAGGATTAAGTGACTTGCCCAGGGTCACACAGCTAGTAAGTATAAGAGGCCAGTTTGGATCTTGGGAAGATGAGTCTTTTTGACTCCATGTCCAACACTCTAACTAGCATACTACCAACTGCCCTTTTAGGGTATATACCAGTTAATGGATATTGACTGAAACCCCTTAGTGTTTAGGATCCAAAGTAAAAAAATACACCCTGACTCTGTTTACAAATTATTTATGAAACAAAAAGAAACCTTGGACAAAAAAAATGACATCTACCAAAATAAGAATGTACATTGCAAGTATCTCTCAGTAGAAATTCACTTAAAGAATTTCAACCTAATCTAAAACTTTATGAATTTAGTCTCAAATCCCTTTTAAAAGATATCTTTTCCAAGCTAAAAGAATTTGGGGGTTCCATGCCTTCATCAAGCAAAAATTCACAGTTGGATAGTACTTTCAGGTGACATATGATGATAGAAGATCAAGGAAGTCTCTTTATCTGAACTCCAGATGGAGAATCTGAAAGTGCAACTGTCCCCATGACAGCATATAATATGAGCCCTTTCTGATTTCGCAGTTAAGTGAAATTTCTAAACCTTAAGTAAGTAGCTTCCTGGTTCCCCCAATGCACCATTGGCCACAGAGGGCAAATGCTAAGTATATTGGACAACCCTGTCAAATCCAAGCATGAAGTCATTCATATGAAGTTGATCTCCACATGAGCTATTCAAATTTGGCTTTGTGCAAAACTTTTTCCTCCTGCCAGTGCTCAGTATGGGAAGGGATTGGCTCTAGTTCACAAGAGGTAACATCACAATCATGGTGTTTGCCCAGCCAGACTATTCCCCTGCTGAGCCCTGGCCTGAGCCCTGGCCACATGTCCTAGAAGTATATGCTATTGGTCATGAGAGAGACTGGTTGAACAAGTGTGACTAGCCCAGTGGAAACCCATCTCCACTACTGAAACGGGCAGCCTCTTTTCCCCCTACTACCAGAAATAGAGTTCTTGAAATAGAATTCCTTGTCTTTGAATATATTCAAGCAAAGGCTAGATGATTACTTACTTATAATGTTAAAAGATTCAAGCACTAGATCAAGGATTGATTTAATACTCCTTCCAATTTAGATTCCCTGCTTCTTTAAAGAAAACAATTCAAAGGGTTTACTCTTCTGAGAAAAGGTCAGTAGCATTGTCTTCATACAGAGAAGACAGCAGTTCCATTATTTGCTGGCAAAGGAGAAAATCTCACTCTAGGAATGTTAATGTGGAGAAGGCCCATTGGACCAGAGGAAATCTGTGGAGAACATGAGAGGCTCACCAAGGTTTATTTATTAATGCCCTTCCTCTTAAATCTGCTATGAGCCAATCATCTCTTTGGAAGGGTCTGTCAGTGCCAGACTCACGACCAGCTTCAATTACTATTTCAACTAGTAACAGCTGCCAAATCAGTGAAGGAGCATTGAGTTGGAAGATTTTATGATGATTTCCTAGTCAAATGTTGAACAGCCTTCAGTATGATAAGACCCCTGGGTCTTGTAGAATGAGCTGAGAACTTAGCTGGACCAGAGCTGAACAGGAAAGGCCCCTAATATAAGCATCTGTTTAAAGGCCCAGCTTAATGAAGATTAATTAGAATGTATGCACATATCAAAGTGAGGGAGTATTTTAGAAGTCTTTCTGAAGCCAAGCACACCTGAGCCTCTAGACTAAGAGAACAGAAAGCATTCATATTAGAGCTAATGGGCTAAAGTAAATCCCCAATTAAATTTTTCTTCAAAAAGAAAACTTTCCCCCTAAATACGGTCATAGAATTTCAGGATTGGGAAGAAACTTCAGAAGCCCCTAGCCTAACTCTCTACTAATCCTCTCTACAATCTGCTTAAAGACTTCTTGTGATAGGCAACTCAGGTACCTTCTGGGCAGCCCATTTCAATTCCAAATAAGATTAATATGTGAGAAGCTTGTCCTGTTTTTTGTTTTGTTTTGTTTTGTTTTTCCTTTATATTGTGTTGAAATCAGTTTCTTTGAAACTTCTCCCATCCTTAGTTCTGATATCCAGTGACAAATAGAACAAATTTACCCTTTCTTTCATATGACAATCTTTCAAATATTTTGTAATAGCTATCACATTTTTCATAAGTTTCTTCAGTTTACACACATCACTAATTTCATGCTCATAAATGCACAGATGTGAGTCTTCTCAAGATATTGGTTAGTCTCCTCAATTCAGAATCTAGCTTTTTATTGTGTTCCACATAATGTAGTGTGGTGGTGGTGGTGGGGAATCTAGGGATTTCAGTGACTACAAGCTTAATATAAATCAACAATATGACCCAGCGAGAAAAAAATTAGTCAACGTAACCTTAGACTGCATTATGAGAGAACATAGTGTCGCACTAGTAAAAATGATGATCGTCTTGCTTTGCTCCAGCCTTGGTAGATTTTGTCTAGAGTTTTCTGTTCAAATGTAGGCACCTTATTTTAGGAAGAATATTCAAAGTGAATTTATGTCATTAAGCATACATATAAAGGATTATGAGAGGACTGAAGGATGTACCATACAAGAATTGATTAAAAGAATTGAGAATGCTTATCAAAGAAGACTTAAGGGGAATATGATAACTATTTTCATAAATTTAAAAGATTCTTTCAGAGAAGCCACATTAGCTTTCTTTGGCCTTGTGACAGGAATAAAGCTAGTAGTCAAACATTGGACTTACAGAGAAATAAATTTCAACTCAATGGAAGGCAAAATGGCCTGACAACTAGTGATATCTAAAAATGGAGTGGATTATCTCTGAAGTTAGTGGATTTTTCCTTTCCAGAAATATTTTGGCAGAAGCTAAACGTTTATTTGCCTGAGATGATGTAGAGGAAACTGCAGTTTATATACAGGTGTTGTTTGCCCTTTATTCTCAAAGAGAACCAATGACATCAGGAAGGTAATATCTTGAGTTGCAAATGAACTGGATTTAAGTGAGCGAGAACTGTGCAAAGTCATCAGCTTCACTCCCTTCTCTGAAGCCCTCTGGGTCCAGTGGCAAGATATAGATCAGGACAACTGGAGATAGTTCTGATGCAATGGGAAACCTTGGCATTTTTAAGCTAAGGTCTTTTCTAGGTCTTAGTTTGTCTGGGGCAACACCCAATCAGTGAGTAAGTCTAGATAAGAAATGAGGTAAAATATGGCCTCTTTTACTTAATTAAAAAAAATCAATCTGAGAGGGGAAAACCCTTAGGTTTCCTGGCCAAAACAGAAACAATTGCTATTTATATTCACTTTGAGCCATCAAAAACCCATGACCAAGTGAGACTTGGACTGATATTCCAGATGGCTCTCTTTTAGGGGTATGTGTGGAACCCTGAAGTCTTTCCAAATCCAAAATTCTGGGCTTTCATATTTACACTGCTCTTACACAAGGCATTATGACTCTTAGAATCCACTCTATAGCTATAAAATACATTGTTTCCAATAACTTGGAAATTTTTCAAGTCTGGTTCTGGTGATCTCTAATTATTCCATATGTAGTAGTGTTCTGGTAAATGTTTAATTGGTTCTTTAAAAAAGAGGTATATACAATATACTTTCAAATTTAATCTGCATTACTAATATTTTCTCCATTGCTTCCTTAAATCTAGACAATTAACAAAACAATAAATCAAGCCCTGGTTTGTAGTTTTGCCAATTTTCAAGGTGTAAATGCTCACAAGGAAAATTTACCAAGCAGTTCTCATGAGTCAGTTTGGGTTGGCTTTTAGCACACCCCTATACCATGTCACTATTTCAGGTAGTTCCATCATATTCTATAATATTATAATAGGACAGTAGCTAAGGTTTTGTTTGTGAGATTCATTGACATTGGAGTCATGGTATATCAGAATTGAATGGATTCTTGAGTATCTTGTAATCCAAACAAGTGTGTTGTAGAGATGAACACAAGGAGAATCCTAGAAAGGCTATGATTTGACAATAAATGGGACCAAATTTTGACAGAACTGGGACCCAAACTTGGATCTTCTGACTCCTAGTTCAATATTCTTTCTATCACATCACATGGCCAGAGTTCTTTTCAACTCCACGACTATGTAGATTTTGTTTACTCCTGTGTTCTATTAATGTTCCATTAATTAAAACACACTGAGGAATGGAACCCAGCTTCTACTCAAGGTTGAGACTATGTTGCATGTTACTGTGTATGCAGGAGATATGATTTCTGACTAGTGGAAATAATAGTAAGCTCTGTGCTATTAAGTTACCACAAAGGGCTTATAGAGTTGATTCCAGATACTCTTTAAAGAGACTAGTGAATAAAGGATTTTGAGAAAGGAAGACAAGAGAGAGAAACATGGATTTTGAGTTGCTACCAGAACACCTGCAGTTGCAATCATGACTCCTGAAGTTGCAGTCATGACTCCTGATTAGTAAAAGAAAATGTTAAGTATAATGTTGCATACCTGTAGTAGGGGAATTGTGGAGTTGGTTCTAAGTTTAAAAAAAAAGAGAAACATTTGTGTTTACTTGTACTTATCTCTAGGGCAGGGGAAGGGGTGGAAGAAAAAAAAGAGAAAAAAGAAATGTACACTATAGCTTTATTATATTTAAAAGGAATAGCAATCATAATAGATTTTCAGTTTCTTATGCAATAATCTTCTTCATCCTAGTGGCATGGAAATACTCATTTTATCCCATAGATTAAAAATAAAATAAGTAAAAAGTTTAAAAAAATGTATATGAGGGGAAAAAAAGGACTTTCAAGAAAGATCCAATGAGGCAAGCTGGAAATCAAAGACATATTACGAAGTCTGTTTCCCCTATATCTCTGCAGTTCTGACAATTTCATTAGCCATTCAGAAGTCCATGCTTGTCACTTGCTCAACTATTTCTATAAAAACCTTGAATATAGAACTAAGTCCCTTAAGTCACACTTTCTGGTCTTTATATGATCTTTATGAGAATGATCTACATGCACATTATTTTTGTAAATAATTCTTTAATAAATAGATCATATCCTCACAGTCACACAAATATCAGCCAATAAGCATTTATTAAGTGTCTACTATGTGCTAAGCATAAAGAAGGTCAAAACATAGTCTTTGCCCTCACAATTTAATGGGGGAGATGGCATACAACAAACTCTGTGTAAACAAATTATCTATAGTATTAACAGGAAATAATCAGCAGAAGGAAGGCACTAGCATTAAGAGGAATTGGGGAAGACTTCCTGTAGAAGCTGAGATTTAAACTGGGACTTGAAGAGAGCCAGGAAATCCAGGAGGCAAAAGAGAGAGTCCAGGCATGAGGGATACCTAAAGAAAATAGTCAGAATCAAGTCTTGTTTGAAGAATACTAATAAGACAAGTGTCAAAGAATATGTGGTGGGAACTTAAGGAAAGGTAGCAGTAAGGTATAAACTTATACTATACTTGTTACTTGTTACCAAAAAAAAAAAGCATTTGACTTGGTTTAGGAAAATGCAACTTTAAAAGCTTTCTTCCAATAAGAAGCTTCTTGTGCACAGGTAATGTCATGCAAGATTCTTTAATCAATGAAAATACAGCAATAATTCAGTTTAATAACATCAAACAAGGCATAAAACAAGGATATGTATACATAAGATGCTTGCCTCTATTTTGTAGGGCATCTTGCACAAAGTACAAATAGAAAAGAAACTCTTTCCAGATGGTGAGGTCCTATTTGTAAATGATATTGTGATTATTACACCAAGTATTGAAAAATTACATGGCCTTCTCAATGGGATCCATAATTATTGAAGACAGATTGGAGTAATAATTCATACATCTGGGACAGACACTGCAGTTAGACAATGAGTTGGGCCCAGAAATCAATAGAAGAAGAGCAAGTTGAGTTGTATTTGGGAAATTGCAGAATTCTTAACCTATCTCAAGTGGATCTCTAGAATAAAGACCCACTTTTAAAGAAAAAACAAGTGCAAATGTTCTACCAGAGATATTATATGGCCATGAATCTTTAGAAGGCCATGACCTCCTAGGAATTGAAGTTACAAGTATCTCAAAAGAATAATAGAGTAGAAGTACAATATGTGGTATATTTCCAGTGATGGTTTATGTACATAAAGTGGGATAAAGGATATCAATTAAGAAATGTATAGTCAGAAAAGGAGGTAAACCAGTGAGGAGAATAGAGTAAGGAATAACAGATGAATTGTCTTAAGTGTTCCATTGATACTCAATAAATGTAACAAGATGTAGAAGAGGGGCAGCTAGTTAGTGCAATATAGTACCAGCCCTGAAGTCAAGAGGATCTGAGTTCAAATCTAACCTCAGATACTTAATACTTCTTAGCCTTGTGACCCTGGGCAAGTCACTTAACCCCAATTGCCTCAGCAAAAAAAGAAAAGAAGAAGGATTCTTTTACTTTGTTTATATCATGGATTCCTTTGACTGATAAAGCCAATGAATAATGTTTTTAAATTAATAAAAATAAATGTTATTAAATTATAAAATTAAATTTTAAATTCATAAAATTACAAAGAAATAATTCCATTGAAATATGGTTTTATGCACACATACACTCACACACACACACATATTTTTTTTGGGGGGTATGTATCCCAAGTTCATGGACAACAATTTAAGAACTTCTGATTTAGAAGAAGCTTTCTAACCTATCAGATGGATCTTCCACAGAGGATAATTGGGAAAACATGTATAAGAATTACCAAAAAAAATGAGAAGGCTTGAATAAATTTATAATCTGCACCAAAGAAGAAAGAAATAGTCATATCAGGGAAACTATATATACATTGAGATATTGAAGGATGCATAAATTCATTAAAGTTCTCTCCATCATGGGTTCTAGAAGGGTATATAATGGAGTTCAAGCTCTGGCAAATCTCATTAAATTGAAAAGACTTCAAATATAGATATAGAGGCATATTGAATCTCTTTCATTAAAGGACCAGCTTAGCTGAATTCACAGAGGTTTATTAGTAGAAGGTGAGCTACCAAATGGTAATATCATTATTATTACTTATATTTACCAAAATAACTCAGGAAATTATTTACTAAGGAGTAAAAATAGAGGGCTTTACTCAATAAACATTAATTCAATAAATATTTATTAAACACGTACTATGTGCCAGGTACTGTTTGAAGTGATACAGATAAGAAAAATAGAAAAAAAAGAGAAAAAAATTGTATCTAAGAGATACAAATAAGAAAAAGAAAGATAGTTGACCTCAACAAGCTTGCAATCTAATGGGGGAAGACAACAAAGAAAAGGAAACTGGAAGATAGAAAGGAGGTATCCAGTACAGGAGTTCAAGGATACTTGTTTCTGTTCCCCAGGGATTTGAAACCAAGCAGAGTTACAGATGCATCAGAGGGAGATAGATTCAAATGAAAAAGAAGAGGCAAAATGGTGAAAAGAAAGAAAGACAGATTTGAGGTTAGAAAGCAGACCTGATTCAGATCCATTCCTTCCACTGAACTTAAACTCTCTGAGCCCCAGTTTCCCTAAGATTCCTTTTCCTCCTTCTGTAATCCTATGACATCATGTATTATTGAAATATTATATGCAAATAAAAAGCTATCATTAAAAAATATATATTATATGCCAACATCTCCTGATAAACTAGCCATATTGTGAATTACCTGAGACAAGTATTTAACCTCAGATTGTTGTCTGTCTATACTCATTCTTTATTGAGTTAACATCTCTTACTTCCACTGGTATGTGTTCAGATAACACAAAATCATTTGATACAGCAAAAGCTAAACAGAAATAGTCAGGTAAATCTATATATCACAAAATCAATTTTTAAAAAAATTATTTGCTATTTTTTAATCTGGGTCACCACTTCCTTTTATTATCTTTCAATTCCATTATTCCCACAGTAAGCCTTCTGGATTATCTACTCTCACTTGAACTTTTTGGGTATCCCCAAGCTATTCAGAAACTCTAAAGATACTCTAAAATCTGAGAGTAAAAATAAGAGTTAAGAGTAAAGATGGCCTCAAAGCTGTCATTCAGCTGTGAATAAGAGCAAAGTGGTTGAGAGAAGAAAGACCAAATGTGCTAGGGAGAAAGACAAGTAATGAGACCTAATATCTATCTAATACTTTAAAATTCATAAAGTACTATCCTTATATAATCTTATTTGCATCTCACAACAACCATGAATGCAGGCCCTATTATTACACTCATTTTTTAAATGAGGAAACTGAAGTTGATAGGGGTTAGGTGACTTGTCCAAGATCATACAGGAAGCAAGTGTCTCAGATGGAATTTGAGCTCTTCCTGGCTCTGTGTCCAATGTTCTAAAAACCAACCTATCTGGCTATTCCAAGTAGTCTTGGAGGTTGGAAAGGTCAACCAACCTCTGGGAAAGCTTTTAAATGGAGGTTCCCCATAGTTTAGGAAATGTGGAAGACATCAACAGAGGTGATGGTGTAGTATAATTGAAAAATTCCCTGCACATAAGTCAAAAGACATTGAGTTCCATTTCTAACTCTAGCTCTTAATAGATATGGTAACCTCAGACAAATCTAGGTATTTCAATGTTCTTTTCTGAGAAATGGGGGAAATAAAACTTTCACTACATACCTCACTGGGTGGTACAAGGCAAGCAGTTTTCCATGTTTACATTAATGAAATTTTGAAGTGCTACACAAAGCTGAGCTCTTTCTATTACCTCCAGCACACCTGAAGTTATTTTATAATTTGTTTTTATCTTCCTAAGAAATCATACTTTAAGTTAGCTCCTCCAACCTCATAAACAATAGTAATAATTTTTTTTAAAATTAATAAATGTGCAGATGTGAGTATGCACATCTGGAAAGGGTAGGTCGGTCCTCTTGCAAGCAGCACATTAAGCCGGTATTTGTATTGATATTATGGCTGCTGGCTTTACCTTCCCATTTTGCATAATCTCTTTTTCAATGGTGAGGAGTGTAATTTCCCTTCAGTTCATAGAATAGTACTTTGAGAGTGCAGAGAGGAAGTCTCTGCATTTTGTGAAAGAGAAAATTACCCGCACCCCTTTTGTTCCCTTCAGAAGGATTTGGATGGATTACTCATACTTAAAAAGGAAGGCAGCTTTTAACCTGAAAGAAAGAAAGAAAGAAAGAAAGAAAGAAAGAAAGAAAGAAAGAA